>JAOUZG010004505.1:7015174-7048762 GCA_026289955.1 Argiope argentata | reverse complement strand
AAAATTTTAACTAATTATCTTTTATTTCTAAGTATTTTATCAAAGTGTTTGCATATCATAAAATGTGGAAAAACTAAAATAAAATATAAAAAATTAAAAAAGAGAAAAAATTTTTTAAAAAAAGATTATATGGAAAAGGCATAATAATATCACAAAAAAATTTCTTCAATTGAATGCAGGAATTTCTAAATGTTGCCTATTTTAAAATAACAACAAAAAACATTTAAAAACTGTATAAAAAAATTTTAAAAATTAATTCATGAACCACTCACATAAAATAGAATAAATTGGAGCAATAAAATTTATCTATTAAAAATAATCATCATCTTAAATAAAAAATAATACATTTTAATACGAATTATCTTATAAAAATGTAAAAAAGGCCTTTTTTTCAAACATATAAAACAAAAAATACACAATTTAAGAAATATAAAAGAGCCTACTACAACCCCCCCCCCCCAAAAAAAAAAACATGCGGATTAAAAAAGAAAAGCAGTGCATATTTTCCATCGATATGCAAAACAATGCCTTGAACCACCACCACCCTCCCCAAATTGTAAAAATATTGCCCCGACGGATTCTCAATACTCATTGAATTTCGTTTGCTATCAAGATTTCAAAATTGCTCAAAATTCGATGTATCGAAAGTACAATATTCATCGAAAATTCGTAAGTATTGAGTATTCGACATGTCTTTTAAAATGTGATGAGTGTCATGAATTCGATACATTGATTGCGATAAATATCGACAATTCCATACACATTAAAAATTTATCAATGCTTCAGTGTGACTCTGGAATTATTTATCAATTATACCATTCTGGAAGTTATTTTGTTTTCATTGCAATACTGCAACATTAACAAGGCATTAAAGAACTCATGCAGCGAACGCCTTTATCATCAGTACTACGCATCCATTGTGAAATTTAACAGAGCCTATTGAGGGTTGTAGGATAGTCGCAACAACTGCAGCCAATTAAAGTTTGATTCTGCCTAAAATTCATCCATCGCAATTTTAAGTGACGTACGGAAGATATACAGTTTGCATAACATCTTACCAATATCATATTGCTCGTACTGGAAAAAAAAGCACATCCTATCAAACTCAAGATAAAGAAGAAGCACCTGATTATTTATAAAATCTTAAGCAATAGAAAGTACGAACATTATTAAAATGTCACTACTTCACCTTTAAATTTACCGAATCTGAATTTAAAATTAAGGATGGGAAATAAAATTTCTCTGAACTATTTTGTAAATACATATTCTGAAAAACTGAAGTATGTTTCTCTCGTGTAAATGAAATTTTCTTTTCCGTTTTCTGTCTCCTTCAGTTTTAAATTAAATTTACTTTGAGAATTTTATCCATTTGAATTCATTTGTAAAAAAAATAATACGGAAAATTACGAGTTTAATGAAAGCTCGGAAAACAGAAACACGAAAAAAATATTTAAAATAATGTTTAATGATATTAGCTTTAGTATTGAAGAAACTTAAAGCATTTCGCAAATAAAGAGGGTTTTAATGATGCGTGATTTCGAAGAAAAATATTTTTTTAATCAAAGAATGGTTCTAACACCATTCGAAGCAAATGTAATAACAATTTTTATTAGAAATAAATAGGATATTTTAATTTAAGCATTGAAATGAAAGTATTTGCTTGTTCTGCAAATAATTCAACTGAAATTTGCATATTAAAATGAATACTATTCATTTTTCTAGTCAGTTTGAAAAATCTTGTCTTCCTAATTATATTTTTTCTCTTATTGTGATTTTTTCCTTAATTTCAGAAGGCAGTTTTGCGTCTTATTTGCATATGGCAGTCAATTTTAATTACATTTAGTATGGGGAGTGAGAAATTGCATTAATTTTTAATTCTTTTAATTATCTAAGCGAGTAAATGTACAAAACTTCTGAAACCGCAGCAGAAGCCTGACTGCACTCGTGCTGAAAGGCTGCTGCTGCATTTCGTTGCTTTTGAAACGCTGTATAGTCGGCGCTGGAAATTCTGTACTGAAACATAAACAATAAACAGTAATACAGAAATTCTTATCAATATTGAACGGTAATGGAGGAAATTAACATTTTATTACTGTTAACTGCTTTGTTAGAATCCGTATAGACTTAGAGGTTGTTTACAATATTCCAACAAAAACGATTTTGACCTGAAGATAATCAGAAAATTAATAATCACTGGAGTAATTTCAAAAGATTTACATTCAAACTTAAATCGACAAAAAAAATCAATTTTTTTTTGACGAAAATTGTATAAATTGTCAAATGATCAGCAGATATATAGTCTGTCATCTGCTGACACTGCTACTATGTCTAATCTTTAAAATTTAAATACATAAAAAATGTAATTTTTGCTTAGATAACAGTTCTCTTTAAAGAATATATTGATTGCAATTACATAAGGGGGATTCTTCATAATTATTTTTCATAACCTTTCAATTTTCCACTTGCATTTCCCCATTTTCCATTTCCATTTGTATTCTTCCTTACAAATGAATAGTATTTTTGAGGCATATTGTTAAAATAATTTTAAACAATTTCAAAAAAATCGTTAAAAATACTTTAAATTACAAGTTTTTGAACAGCTTGAAAAACAGAAAGGCAGCTGCTTATTTTCTTAAGGACTCATTTAAACATACAAATAACTCTAATTTTTCTAAAATGCTCTAAAACACACAAAAAAAACACTATTACTTTGGATGTGGAAGATTCTAACAAAAATACTCATATTAATGTAATATATGCTGTATTTTTATCCGAAAACGCATCACATAAAGGGAATAATGATGATTAGCTTCCGTTTTATTTTTCAAAAAAATAATGCTCTGGGAAAATCTAAGACTCTGTATTATATGCGTCGATAGAGTTTCTTTTTAATATCATTTCTATACCGTTTTATTTATTTATATATATATTTCCTACTATGCAAATTTTTAAATTGTACCGAAATTTTCTTTAGTGATTTTTTTCATTAAAGATACCACAAATCACTTCATCAAGAGTAATTGGATCTCATTTGTTTCATGCGAGGCTTTTAAATTAGTAAAAAAGCGATAGATGTAGAATATGTTACTTGCATTCAATATTCTTATTCATTTTAATATCTATTATAAAGAAAAAAATATCCTAATCGAAAGCTACTTTTAACGATTGGCTTCGTTTTCGTTCCATTTTAAAGATTTTTTTTATTCGAACGAGAGAGTTGTTTTGCAAAAATGAGATGCTGACATGATGTTCGTTCATTTCTGCTTTTCATAAAAACTATTCGACGGATGTGGGGAAACTTGAAGTTTTGCTCTTTTAATGGAGATCAAAATTTAGACGAGGGTTTTCAATGAATTGTCAAAAAATTTAAGAGGATTTCTACAATTATAAAAAATTAACACTTGAAATTACAAATTAATTTAAAATACGCAATCATTTTTTTAAAAAAATACATTACCTCAGTTTAGCTTAGTGAGTATTTTAAAGAAAATTAAGAATGATTTTTTTTCTTGTGATTAAGGAAAAAGATATTTAGAAAATTTTCACATTTTATGAACTAAGCCGTCTGTGGTCTTTTTCCTCGAATCATGTTGGGTTGAGGCCAGATTTATGTATTCCTCACTATTGTGGTTTTGAAGACACGAGATGATCTGAATTTAAACTTAGTTTCGGGCTCTCGAGAACAGAGGAAGTGAAATGCAACTCATCTGAAATCTCCTTCTTTTTGGAATCACAAACCCCTTCAGTAGCACCCCCCCATTTGAAATACGACGTTCATGGAATTGCGAATTTCGGCCAGAGGTTGGGACAAGAGGAGATATTCTAAACTTCTTTTTCCTGAAGATTTTTCAGTGTAAGTAAAACAGTTCATTTCATTTAAGTATCAGTCAGCTTATAGTTTAATTCAAATTCAATTTATTTTTATCAAACTTATTCAATATTTTTAATGCATGAATGAAAGCATATTTTTTTTCTTTTATATTAAATTTCCACCCTTTTTTACTTTTATAGTATTGTTCCAGATATATTTTAAATATGAATTTCATCCTCGTAAGGTTTTTTTTATAAATTCAAGACATTTTTAAGTCTCAAACTTGTGTAGTGTTGAAATATGTGTGTTATTTTTTTCCCTTCTCCTCTCTTTATTTTTAAATAAATTGTTAGAAACACGCATTGTGACAAGTTGTCCCATGACGTAGTTGCCAAATGATAAGTTTGGATAAGAAAAGGGTCGGTTCGTTCGAAGAGGAAGGCGGATGTTGGTTCATCCTCAAACAGATTGACAGGATGAGGAAGAAAATAGATCGACAATCACAGTTTTGTCACTCAAGGAACACTGTCAGATTTGTTTTGAGCCTATTAAAAACTCTTAAGATATTATAGTTTTTATTGTCTCACACTACACTAATTCTATTTCAGTAAAGTTTTAAATATTTCCATCTGAAACAGATTTCAAAATGTAAAGCTTATATTAAAATTTGAAAAAGGGAATATCCTTAAAGGTTAAAGCAGGTCAATATGCAAAATTGTAAATTGAATTTCAAGAAAATTCATTTCAGAGTAGAACCTCATGAATTTCAATATTTTATAAAGAGGACGGAAATTCCTAACAAGTGTTGTCAATAAAAACAATTTTAAAAACGTAGATGTTGGATTGTTTGTTACTAGCAATCAATAAATAAAATTTGATCGAAGTCTGAAGCATTTCTCGGTATTATTAGCATTCCTTTCGGACATTTCGTGCAATTTAAAACTGTAAACTTAAAAAAACCAATAACCAATATAGGATGGAAATGTACCAAAACTAATTTCTACGGTGGAGGAGCTTCGCTATCCTGATGCCAGACTCCCATTTCAATTCGGGATTACAACAATCTGTGGTAATCTGTATTGATTCGACACATGTTGCCGTATTCATCGGATTCGGTAGTGAGTTATATCGCAGTATTTAATGGGGAAGTCTCTGAATCAATGCGGGCATTCCACTATCGCTATTGACTGGGCGCAGTGTCCATTTGAGAAGGCCCTGTGCATTTCTGAATTCTCACAGAGAGTTGCTGGAATTGGACAGGCTGCTTTAATACTCTTATTTGTCGCGATTTGATAGCAGCTGGAGTGTAGACAGGATTCAGAATTCCCAGTTTAAAAGTATGAAGTACACAAGGGAATGCATTTTCCATACTATCTCAAATAATATTTAGAATATAAATATTGGGAAATACTAAAATGTAGTCTGGCATTTGCACACAAGCGCATAGTTCGTTCCTTGTTAAAAAGGACAGCCGTCTTTTAACCAAAATATGCTAATTGCAAGAGCAAAGTCCGCTCAGAGTTTGAAAATCGTGATACATTTTGATGGTATTTTTATTTGAATGAAGCGACAGTTCCAGCTTAGTTCGAGAACAAGGAATATGCTTGTTTTTGTTCTCGAAGGAATCCAGGAATATGCTTGTTGCTTGTTTTTGTTTGCTTTGACTGAGTTTCTTGATATGCTGCACCTATTCTCTTCAAAGTGTCTCATGTTCAGTGATTCATTCTGAAAATTCGAAATCATTGAAATACAGTGTCAATCATTGAAATACAGTTCCTAGATGGTTGCACTACTTTTATCAATAAGAAAAAGTAAGAATGTCTTTAAGTAACAAAGACATCAAACATAATGTTTGATGTAAACATTTATACCATGAAAGACATTATTCTTAAGAATCGAAGAATAACTGTTGTCAATACTGCAGAAGCGTCAGTAATATCTATCAGCAGTAATACCCATCATTTATAAGATTATCGCAAACTGGGTTCGAGATAGATTTCTTGTTTATTGCCCATTCAGAGAGGTTTGAAATTTTCTTTCATTATTTTTTCACTGTCATGAAATTTAAAACATTTATATTTTTCAAGCGCCCCATTATGGATGAGGGAGAAGCGGTTACATCCTTTCACTCCAGAGAAGAGCACAAAGACAAGTCAGAGCTACTCTGTTTTTTGGCTCCTAAATACTTCGTTTTTCGTTGTGGTTTTCTTTCAACATATAGAGTTCGTGCGGAAAGATGTGATATTCAACCAAACACGAGAGACTTTGGGCGGATTTGCGAAAAAATGAGCCGTCGAAAGCTAAACAAAGGATCGCTGCATTTGGTAATTTGTCATTCAGCAAGCACGTGTCAGGATTCATTTCAAAAAAATTTGGCCATCACTACTGCCAGCATGTAGTGTCTATCTAACACTTTGCAATTTTCATTTGTTTGACAGGATAAATAAGCATTCTGAAATGCACCTGTTTTCAACGATAACTAAGGCTAACTGTTGCTACAAATCTGTTTACAGGGGTCCATACCCTCAGAAGCTGCTGCACCCGTTCTTCATTTGTAAAGAGGACACGTCATCATCATCAGACATTAAAGTCGTGATATTTCACTTTCCTCTTATACTTTTTATGTTTATAGTATACATGAACCTATCTTATGGGGATCAAAACCGTGATATCATGGCGTTACTAAAACTTAAATGTCGGTTTGTTTACCTTCTAAATTTTGCAGTATTGTAATTTTATCTTGATGCCTGTCTCATAAAGAACTCAGATATTAAATAAAATAGTGGCTTCTTTAGCTCTCAATGAGAGGAAAAACTCTAACAATCAGATATTTGATGAAATAATGAAAAAGGATTTTAACTTCAGAGCAACGATGCGATCTATAGGGGAAAATTAAACAACAAATATTTTTAAAAATTATCAAAATTTGCGCATTTATTAAACTGGAATCATTCAGCAGATAGCTCTTTTTTAATGAGCGCGATGAGTGTTTTGGAAGTTATCGTAAAACAAAGTAAAACAATTGTGAAATTTAGTAGCCATAGATGAAACGGTCTTCCCTATAGAGCACGCTCGATCATCTATACGATTCCCAGTATAGATGCAATAAAATTATTGCAAACCATTTTCATAGCTTCTAATTATATTTATTCCTGCGTTTTTTCCTTCGTTAATAATAAAAATGGAAGATCTTTTTTTTTTTTCTATTCTAATTAAGAATCATTTTTATTGTTTTTACAATTAAGGTTCGAATTCGGAACGAAGCAGTTAAATTTTTTTAAAGTAGGCCTATTTTTAAACATTGTTGTTCTTTTTCTATACTACAATTGTATCTGAAGAACCCCCCCCCCCCAAATTTAATTAAAATATAAACAAATACCAATAATTGAATTTTTAGCAGCCATTTATTCTGGTGGATCAAAACCGGTCAATGAAACAATCTATATGGTATTATATCTGTATGTATTCAGTGCCTGTACAAACTTTTATAAGTTGGTGGAAATGCGTTGCTTTTTTTTTTTTTGGAATTCACCCGGTAAATTGAATAATAATGAATTTCACTACATATTTAATGATATATTTATTCGCAAATTCTAATGATGCACTGAATAGCATTTTCAATTCATTGCCAAATGGAAGGAAGATTAATTTTTAAATAATTGTCCAGTTTCAAAATTAGGAGGAAATGTCTTCTTCTTTTTCACCCCTTTCTCTATCTGCTGTTTGAGTGGATTCGAAAAGCGCTATTTCTTAAATGTATACCATCAAGAATCAGAAAACCTTACTAATTAAATAAGATTTGGAAGCATTAGGAGATTTAAAGCCGTAATGATATTCCATCGCCTTGGTTATGATACTAAAACGGCTGTTGACCAAAATTGTAATTATCTCAAATGACATTGAATTGGCGTACAGAAGAAGCATTGAAAGGAAATTGACAGTCACTGGGTTTCAAGAATTGTTATAATCTAAAATGGGCAGATTATTACGTGGTAACCAGAGTTTTATTTATTGAATGGATCTCTTGGTGCTATTGATTATTGATATTGATTTTCAATCACGACTTTATTTATAATTTGAAATAGCAGTTTCTTGAAAAAAAATGTTTTCTCTATGATGACTGAGTTTTCTTTCTGGAGCTTGAGAAAATATATATCTTATATAAAATACTATAAGAAGTATTATATATGTTTGATGAAAGTATTTTATCATGACATTAAATAAATTAAAAAGAAAACACTTTAAGCCCGAAACTTTTGGTCCACCTTTCTTTAGTTTGTTTTCCTCTTTCTATCTCTATGTGACTGCTATTACTTCTTCCTGCGTTTACAACTAAGCGCCGCAAAAATAATCACCGGTCTTCGTAACAGCTGCCCCAAGAACATTGTTCTTCACGAGAGTCACTTACCGCCCCTTTCACGAGAAGAGGCTACTGCCTTCCAAATCATTTCAACAAGTTATTTAGCTACAATAATCAACACAGAACTTCTGCTTATCTTCACTCTTGGCACGCCTCAAGAGACGCAGCCCTTTCTCCTTGGCAAGTGAGATGCAGCTGACATCTGGTTGTGTGGAACCTCATTCCTTAAAACACGCTCCCTGTTTCAAGATTGGCTCTGATCGTGTTCACTTCCAGACTGAGCTCCTAACCAAAGTATGTATAACCAAAGTATGTAACCAAGTATGACAGATGCCTCAGAGCTGACAAAGCAGTTGACTTTGGAATTGATTGATGGCATTCCACAGTCGGCTTTGAAGTTGTTTACTGATGGCTGGTTTTTCTGGTAGTGGCATTCAAATTGTGTTAACAATCAATCTAATGGACTTTAAGATTAAAAATCCTGACAACTTCTCCGCGTTTCGGTCTGAGCTCATTGCTATCTAAGAAGGATTAAATGTTATCGAAGAGACTAATGATCGTGTCTTCGAAGAATTCTGGATTTTAACAGACAGTCATGCCTCTGTACAGCACCTCTCTCAATGGATGGCTGTTGGAGACAAGACAAGTCTGAACATCTTGGATCTTGTCAGCCGACTTTCTATCAGACATTCTATTTACTTCCAATGGGTTCCTTCCCATGTTGGTTTGAATGGGAATGAAATTTCCAATAATTTGACTAAGTCTGCCTCTGCTGCTGCTTTGCATACATCCAACACAAGTTTCACTTTTTCTGAAATATCTTCTATTAGAAAAATTGGAAATAATGCTGTTAGGAGGCTACCACCTGTGCACCTTTGGTACTGCGGTGTTAAAGCACGTTGGTGCCACGGACTAAATATGCCTAGGAAGCAGCAGACGGCCCTCTCTCGCTTCTTAAGTGGTCACATCAGAACTCTTACCTTCCAAAAGCCTCGGAAACTCTTTTCCGAGCGTCACTGGTGCTTGACTGAACAGGCTTCTCCTAGCCATATCCTGAAGTGCTTGGGCTTTACTACTGGCGAGAGTTTAAAGGACCCTAATTGTTTCTGCACTTCCACGAGAGTTTTGGTTTATGGAGATGGACTAGCTTAGCTACACCATCAGTGATAAGAAACATGGACAACAATTCTTCCTGCATGAAGCAAGAAAATGAATTTGTATTTTCTTCTTTAAAATAGCCTTTAACTTCACTTCATTAAAAGATATGCGTATTATCTCTACTACTAATAAAAATGTGTGTGTGAATTAAAGCTGGACGAAAGTTTGAAACTTAGTTACCGCAATTTTAAAATTGTTATTTCATGCAACTGGTTTTACACCGTTTAAAAACATTAAATATCCTTTCAATAATTTCTATTTATTTAAAATGTAATTTTACGTTGAATTTTGTCAGTTTTTAAAATTATTTTTTCATAACTTTGAAAAAATAATCTTTGTTGGATTGAAATTCAATCCTTTTTCATTGCTCAATCTTGGGAATTTTTAGAAAAGGGGCTAGAAAGCGGGTGGGCCGGAGAATTTCATCTTTAACAGCCTTATGATGTGAGAGAACTCGACTCTATCAGAATGGCTCGTATTCAGAAGGAATATAACAAATTTAAAGCTGTTTGTAATAACAATCTGATGTTCAAAAATATTTTGAAATGCATAAGAAATTTTAATGAGAAAAAAACGCAACACATTTTCTCGGCGAACACCTTGTTCGGGGTAAATAATAAAAATATACAACCGACAACCTCCACAGCAATGAAAACAATTTTATTTAACTAAAAATTGACAATTTCAAAGGCTTTTTTTCACTAGCATTTCCTAAGATAGTCTTCAAGGCTTCTATTTTTACGACCACACAAGTATTTTTAATGCTTCCGGTGAATTTCGAGATGCACCTTGTAATCTACGCGACTTTAATAATTGCATATACAAGGGGGAAATGTCAGTTTCCCAGTCATAAAAGATATTTCTAAGGTTCCTCATATTGCACTGCAGGAAATCTTTTTTTCATTATTTTGAGAAATATTCTAGCCAACAGTTTCAGAAATGTTTCCTGTTATGTCTCCGGGGTGTGAGTTTCACCCAATGCGCAGCACCACGAGCGGCAGTGTATCGAAATATTTTGAGTTAGACATTGCGGAACCATTTTCTTTACTAGTTATGAGGTTCGGAAATCGGAACCGGTTTTTAAGAACACCTTGGTTTCCACTCTCAATATAAATTAGGAGAACTTCTAAAGAAATCTTTAAAGCGAGCATATTAATATTCTGAATGCAGTTATTTTAAGAGCCTCTTATGCATTTTGCCCTCTTAATGCACAAAAGCATCATTTTGAGCATAATTTAAGGAATTTATTCAAAATAAATAAAAACAATAATAATAATTTAAAATTCTGAACCATTGGAAGAGAACGTTTTAATAAAATATCGAACAAGATAATGAAAATTTGACATCAAATAAGCCGAATATTAGAACCCTCTCATACGCTACTGTATCACAGAGCTATCAAGAATGCAATAAGCAAGTGAAAAATCATAGAATTGCGGATTCGAATAACATTTCCCGCTTCCCTCTTCCGACTTTTCAAAGAAGCAGTCAAAAAACATTCGCTTTAGTTCCGCTATTGTGGCAAATTTTTATCACATTTTCTGTCGTCATGTTTACAGTAAAACGCAAATAAAATTTAGGAATGTTAATAATCTTTCGAAAATGGACAATTCTGGTTGTTTAAAGTGAAAATTTGAAATATTTTAAAGAGTTTAACAGCGTCATAATTTTCATCACCTTTACAGAAACAAATGAAATAAACGCTATTGAAGTTCCCACTTTTAGAAATGCTGCTAAAAATATACTTCACTGATTTTTAAACATAAAACTTCAGTCTTATTTAGTGAGAATGAATGTATTTCACAACTCAGTGAATGTTTTTGTATCGCTCCATCCTTTCTAGAACATAATTGCAAGGCCAGATATTCGCCACGGGACACAATCCATTGCCAATCCATCAGCATAATGAGAGAAGAAGAAAAAATAATTTCATAAGAAGTTCAAATTAACTGCTTGTTACTTAAAATGTGTCCGGTTTTATTTCTTTCCAATGCTGGAGTAATTAGCCAAATCGAACTAATCCTACCAAATTGGAAACTCGAAGTGAAGACAGTTAAAAAATACTTAATGGAATGAAATGCTTCTCGTCTTTGATTTAAATTAAGTCAGAAAAGGAAAGAAAAAAACTTCCGGGAGGTTCTCAAAGAAGAAGAAGAAGTAAAAAGCGGGGCTTAAGTCAGTCCTAAAAGTTTTAACTTAATCTGTTCCGAAAGGAACGTTTAGAAGCACTCAACTGTTCATTTGAAAGACGAAATAAAGCGACGCTGGAAGAGGAGGAGAAAGTCTCCGTCATTATTTGGAAATTAGCGAGGGGAGGACAACTGGACGGCCTTTGCGCAAATGGCTCATCCGGCGAAGCCTGACATTCAGAAAATGAGCAAAAAGGGGAAAAGATGCTTCTGTGTACAGTTTTAGAAACTGCGTCTTATAATTCGATAACGGATTCAAGGAAGCTGAAGTCCAATAATATTTTCGAATAAAAATAAATATATTTGAAAATAACGAGAAGAGTTCCAAATGAAATGTGGAAATTATTTTCTGGATTGTTCACAGTCGTCTTCTCCATAAAAATAACATGCAAATTTTCTGATCTAGTGCGATAATTTTTGAGAACTAGCACAAATTAAAATTTTTGTGAAATATTACTAAAAAAGCATCATAATGGCATTGTCATTTTTTAAAATTCTATCAAATTTATGATTTGAAAAAATATAACTGAAAAGATACGATACAAGGAGAAATTTTTAAAATCTATTAAGGACTAATTATTTATTATATTTTGCCTTCTGGTTTCAGCAGGTAAAAAAAAATGACATTCTTGTTCATATTATGAAACCTTTCATTATTCATTTTTACCTTTATGAGTACTTCGGGGATGCCACAGTGATTATATCCCCAAAGTGTTTCTGACTTATGTCTCTTTTACTGTCTAATAATTGATAAATTATTTTTGTCTAGAATTCAGAAATGGCTCAATTTTAACGATATTATTCGCCCTAATCAATATGGTTTTAGTAAAGGCAAAAATTGTTACTTAGCAGTATGTAATGTTATTGAAAAGATCACTTCAAAAATCGAATCTACATCACTGCCATAGCTTTCGGTTCACTATCAGTATGTGATATATGTACTGGTTGATATCACTTCATACTTTCCATGAATATCTTTCACTACCCTAAGAAACGTATGATTCGTATATTAAAACCGTTCTAACTCTAGCTAAAACTATCATAACATTTATCCTTTGGTCAAGGAATCCACTTTGTTGAACATTTATATAAACTCAACACAAGAACTGAAGAAGAGTGATGTTTCCATTCACGCTTTCACTATCACACTTGCATTGATATGTTATTATTGTATATATAATATACAAAATATACATGTTATTTTATATATAATATACATTTTATCTATGATATAATCATAGATAAAATCCCCCCCCCACCCATTTCCAATCATTGCAGGAATTTGAAATAAATATGAGGATTAAACTGTCAAACGAGAATTTAGATAAAATGATGGTTATATATTGGTACTAATTGATAACTCAAAAAATGGTGAGGTTATTTAACTGATGCTCTGATTATTAAATTACACAATGAAGGGAAATATTCTCCTAAAAATATTTCTAGATTACCGAATCACGTCCACCAGTGTCTTATGGGTGGACCTCCTCTCCGTTTAGGGGCTGCGTCCATTCGAGTCAAATTTCTATTCTCTGCTAGGGGCTCAGATGCATACTAGACTGATTTTTGTCAACATCATTATAAAATCAGTCCCTATATAGAAAGTTAGAATAAAATAAAAATAATTTATACAAATAATGTTCACGAAACTATGATTACAAACTATGGATGGATGGGTTAAAAATTGAAAATAACCCTATATTCGCCATATGCATCTTCAAAGGCCATTTACCTTATATACGTGTTTGCTTCAAATTACTACAATATGATTTCATTTTTCAGGTGGTGCTCACTGCCACAAATTTAGATATAAATAATGTAAATAATAATTCACAAATCAATGCTTTTTCAGAAAGTCTTTCACCTTTCCGCACAATTAAAATATCCCATCTCACCCAGGTGGCACTCGCAGAGTTAACCCTTCTTTGCATGATTTTTTTTCGTTTCTTTTTTATGTGAAATTGGTCAGAGTGATACAATTCATGCTCTAGATTAAGTGGAAAAGGTTTAAAACATCCTAGCATAAATTTATATATAAAATATTTTTTTAAAAAAACATCCTGATGGAAATATCCATCATCATGCAAATTTACATATTAATCTGAGTACAAAATCTTCATTGGCCGTCTCTGCTAAATTTCTCCACTCATTATAGCTTTTATAAGCAAAAAATTTCAGATTAGTTATAAAAAATATTCAAGAAATCATACGCTTTTTCCAATCACAACAAACAGTGGAATGACAAACTCATGCCCGCTATAATGATTGTGGGCATTTTATTTTCACAGCTGTGTTTTTTATTACGCAATCGTCGTGAAAAACTTTGCCAGCAACAATCGATTTACAGTACACCTGTTTTAAGTAAAAAATTTTTTCGCTAAATATTATGATGAAAATTTCCATCATCATGCAAAGAAGGGTTAAGAGTTTATTCGTAATGTGAGGCCCTTATCTGGGAGTGTGTACACGCCGGTGCCCCTTCAGGGAAACAAGCCTGGCCATTTCGCAAAATTATCCTTTATTAAATAAATATCTCGGCATTTCCATCCATACATTAAACATAAAATAATTCATAATATAAAGCTAAGAGGGCAGGTGTGTTGGGCATCATTTGGCACTCTCTCAAGAGCCCGGATTAGAACTGGTCATCGATAAAGAAGGTGACTGCTTCCGGGACAACTTTCCCGAATAACATGCTCAAAATTTTGAATGGTCCCTGGTGTGTTTAAAAGGATATCCGGACAACTGCGTATTCCAGTGCAGGTGTACTAGACAATTTCATCTTTAAAAAAAACTGCTATTTACAGCACAGAGGCTTGGTTCAGTTCTTGTTGTTGATGGCTTTCTATCCACAAAATACCGGAGGAGTTAAAAATCAGTGGAACCACCTTCATTCCCGTACCTGATGACAAAAATCACGCATTTCGGAAGATATTTGCGACATAAAGTTAGACTCTCTCATTTAGAAAATAGAACATTTTTTTTTATATTTTAATGTTGCCATGCCTTGGTATCAATTGTTAATGTAAAATTTGAAATCATTATGTTTTTAATGTTTATGAATTATAAAAAATTTTAATATAACTTAGTATGCACACCCCATACTATTATTGCGATGACAAGTAATTTTACTTCATAAAAATAATTAAAAAAATCACCGTTATTAAATTTCTATTGCTTATTATAAGTCTCTTTTGTTAAATTCACTCTTAGAAAAGCTGACACAAATTTGAAATTATCTCGAGAATATATATATATATATATATATATATATATATATAGGCTATTTAAAGAAAATTTATTTTTAAATTATTATTATTTTTATATTATTCTATAAAATAATAATAATTAATGTAATTATCCCAGAAAATCCCTAAAAAATTATCTTGAATTACATTAATCTGAATCCACTTAAAAAATGTAATTATTTAAAAGAGAAATGTTTTTTTTTTAAATTAGTCAGACTTGATTTCTCAGTTTGCCTTTTCTTCCGAATTTCTGAGGATTCAATCAGTTTCCATATTTCTCCAGAAGAACTGTCCCTGGACTTCGTTATATCACATTTTGCAATGCAGATTCAATTATGAGATGGACGAAAATTAACGAATAAATTATACATATAGGAAAATTTACCCCATTTCTAAAATAAATAACATTTGTCTTTAAAAAATTTAATTTAATTGTAATAATAAAATAATATTTGGCACAATAAACACTGACATAATCAATAAATATATATTGAGAAAATTGAACTTAAAAACATCATTTTGATAAAGTCTTCATCTAATTTGAAAAGCAATTGCATTTGATGCAGTAAAATTCTTTCGAAATATTAATAGTATTTAAATGAAAATTTTATAAGTTGCCCCAAATATCTAGCCATTTTAAGAAATAATGTATCCTTTCAAATTTCTAGTTATTTTTGCGAAAACGCGTGCAAATCGTTCGAACAATAAATGAAACCGCAAATGAAAGTTGCAAACCAGTATTAACACTTTCTTTTCAGTCAATTTCTAGGTTCCTGAATGCCGTCAGAACCCAGCATTCCCTAACAAAGAGAATTCACATAATCCATATGTTTTTTTGCTCAAGATCCTGATTCATTTTATTTGCTGTAGCATCTTTATTTTTCTTTCTACTTATAATCCACAGATAATTTCTTATTCCCTAGATATTAGATTTTGAATTCGCAAAACAAATCTTTAGCAAGAAACCAGCTTTTAGTGGTTTTAAGCAAAATAACCACCTTTCATGACAACGAATAATAAAGTATTGGTGAAAATACAATTTACTAACACTAGACGTCCAATCCAATGTAATTTAAAAGATGAAATAATAAGAGAAATCGAATTACCTTGAAGTAGAATATTAATTCTATAATCATCAGTCAAATATGAATTTCATTTTATATTTAGTAATGAATAGTATAAAAAATGTGACTAACTTAGTTATTTATTCTGAAATTTTACCAAAATTCATGCTTCCGTGTGCTTCATTTTCTATCGCTAATTTAATTTGATCTTAAATTAATCATAATAACGAATAAAGTTGGTGAAATAGTGAGCATAAAATGGATGGTGGAAAAAAACTCTCCTTCCCGCAATGAAATGCAGCAAAAATAAAATAGTTCGAGTAATTCCCTTCCAGAACACTCGACTTTCAAGCAGAAGAATCGGATGGCAAAATGCGCCTTCTGACACTCGAGATCTCCCGAGATTTTACTAAGCTACTTTGTTTTTATAGGCGCTTCTGAAAATCAACTTTTATAAGATGAGCATTGATTCTCTTGAGCACTGAATTCTGTGTCGCTGCGTTTGTAATGGTGCGTGACAGGTCAGTGTCCTGCCGAAGTGCTGGCCAATCACTCTGTTGTCGTTGTCATTGAGGTGTAGCAATTAATAGTCATTTTAGTAATCTCGATAAAGATTAATTATTTTTCTTGTATTCATCCATTTTTTAAAAAAAGACTTTTCATTTTCTATATTTTTTGTCCCCAACGCGCTTCCTTTTTATATTTCATATTTCAAAACGCACTACTTTGGAAGAAATTCACTCATTTTTGGATCATTTCTTTCCTGTCACAATTCATTAAAATTAAGTAAGCATTCTTGTCCTGACTTCTTCTATTGCTGTGGAAGAAGTGGTCAAAATGAAGAATACAAATTATTTCATCCACGAAAACATGTGCCGAGTTTTTTACATATATATTACGAAGGAAAATAGGAGTTTCAGATAAATTATATGAGTAATATTCCTGTCCCACCAAAGGCTTACACAGAAATAGGCTTACACAGAATTAATGTCAATTTCATTGTTTAACATATTATTTCACAAAATAGATTATTTCATTCTGCATTTTTTTTAAAAAAAATTTACAAGAACTTCACTTGGCCTCAAGATTTTAAGAATAACAAAATTATTCAGACCTCACTTGCCATCTTAAAGAAGTTTTAATATTTAGTTTTCTAATTCTTCCTATTTGTCTGATTTAGATAGAAGGAAAGTAAATCCCAAATGAATAACAACACAAGAGCTTTTAAACAAGTCCTAAAAATGTTGGTTTAATTTCATCACAAAAAAAAAACATTAAGAAATGCTGGAGCTTTTATTCAGAAACAAAGGGGAGTAACGATAGGAGATAAGTGCAAAGTCGAGCTCATTATTAAGAAATTAGGAATAAAAAGAACAACTCGTTTCCGCCATTTCTTTGTGAGCTCGGCGGAAGAAGGCATCCAGAAAACAAAAAAGATATTGTTCCACTCGGTTCGGAAAATAGCATCAATATGAGGAGGAGAGGGGTGAAATAAAGCAATGGGGTGCTAAAACGACTTGTTCATTACCATTGTTTTTTGTACACATTCTTTTGCAGACAGTAGCCCGTTGGGGTCCAAAAAGATGGGATTAATGCACCAGATTACACTTGTAGCTGTCTCGAACAATAAGCCATTGTCTACCGAGAGCTCTAATTTGTTTCAGAAGCTGATTTTCTCATCGGAATTGAGCTTGATTAGCAGCCGCTCACAGAGGAATGCGAGCCATCAGGAACAATGAGCGATGCTTTTGTTTCGATTTGAATGCGCCCAACAGCAGCAGCCGTTTGTTTTACGGGAACATAATGCGTCAAGTTTCCACATTTATAAAATCCTTTGCTCATATTTCTTGATGTCCTTTGAAACATGCTAAAGATAATGATACATCGTATGTTAAACAAAAGCAAATTAATGCAAATCATTTGAAAGGAAATTAGTAGCTGTTAGGCTAATTTATCTGCAAACAATTTAAAAAAAACAAAATTTTATTAATCTTTCATTGATAATTTAAGGTTTGAAAAATCGACTTAATAAACAAATGCATTTTAATTAATAATTCACGAATATGAATTTCGTCATCTGCTCTGTTCTTCGATCAAGGTAAACCGCAAACAACACGAGACAATTTTCATATCGCAACACCAAGAAACCGTCACAAATGAGAAACAGCTAAAAAGATGATAAAATGGATCGATACCCTCAACTTATACACGGACTTTTAAAGGAACGAAAATGGACTGTTATTTAGAAACTTCTGCGTTCGTTCTTTCTGATTATTACGGTCTGAGGTATTAAGTATTCAACTTCTTAAAAATAGTAACAATGACTTTTAATAAAAAATCTATTCATAGTTTCTCCTTGAACATTAGCACAAAGTTTCCGAAAATTCGCGCAATTTCTTCAAAAAGAAATAATTATCAACGCGAAATCATCGCTGTATGAAGCAAATTAATTACAAAACTAGCACGCATGCGCGCGGGCGAAAGTTTATTTAGGTTTAAATGTATTATTTATTTTCTTTATTTGTAGTTACTCTATGTTGAATTCAACTTCAAAACTAAAACATTATTTGTTTCGAGTGCAAATAGTAAGAATACAGAAAGTAACAAAAATTAAAAGATGCTTAAAAAAGCGCTTCAATTGTTAAAACCTCCAGGTTTCTTAATTTTTTGTCCTTAGAATTGTACTTTTCCTTTCCACAAGATAATACTTAGGGGAGGGGGGGGTCTACTTTATTGGAGAGCCATCGTGTGCAATAACTTCACCGGAAGTATTTTCTATAAATGCCTCGCAACACTTCTTTCTGTAACAACCTGGACGCAAATACAACGTGGAGGCGGCAATAAACAAAACAAGATTTCTTCTGGTTTTATTTGCCGTTGAAATAGAAAACTCGAGAATGTTTTTATGCAAATCGACAGATAGCATTTTCAAAAAGAGAATCAAAAGAAAATAATATATCGGATGTGAAAGAAAATAATATATCGCACATGTGAAAAGTAGGTAAACAATTCTCCGAACTAATGTAATTTAATCGCCTCCCTAAAACAAGTAAATCATATCTTCATAACATTTTAATTCCGAATTAAAAGTGAAGTCGATTTACTATATATTGTGCAAAATCACTGCCTTAAACAAACAAGCATCATCATAACATGCAAAAGATTAAATGATGTAATAAATCGAAATCAGAAAACACCAGTAAACACCTGCTAGTTTTATTATATCGTTCAACTTATTATGATTTCATTTAAATCCATTTTAATGAGAATCAAATCCACGGATAATATTTTCATTACATCCTCATACACGGAGATATTTTAATTCCAGATGCTGATTAGCTTAGCCTTGACTTCAATATTTCTTTACAGTCGTTAGTAAATCAATGTCATTTTAAAAGAGATTAAATAATATTTTGGACATTAGTTTTGAAACTTCGCTGTCACTTTGAAATATATAGTTAAAAAAACCAGGATCATATTCAGCAGATGTATTTCTCAAAAAAATAAAATTACCATATTAAAAAATTTAACTTGGCCAAAAAAGATGAGGAATTATTACAATCATTTGTATTAAAACATCTTGAAGAGTGGAAACAAAACTTATGCTCTAAATAAACTTGATGAGAGGTACTAAATGCAAGAAGAGTCTTTAAACAAGATGGCTATTAGAAACTCTATCTTGTTAGCTTATCTCCAAGAAATGTATCCTGCAGCTATAATGTCAGAAATTAGAAACTTTTATATCAGCGATTATCTTCCAAGCAGTCACATTTGTAAAGATTGACTTTCTGTCGTTATTGAAACCCTAAATAGAATTTCTTTTATTGCTTCGAAATTACGGGAGTCTGATTTTTTGCTATGCTCGTCTTTGTCTTTTAAACGTACATTAATTATAGTTATGTGTTTTTCCTACCATGGAGATACAAGCAGTAGTTTAAATAATTATGACGAGGAAAATATTATAATATTTCTTTTTTTATCATCACGGCGTTTTACAACAGTATTCCTGTAGTATTCTGTTAAGAAGAATAAGTTATATCGTTACCCTGATAAATATCTCCATTAACAAGCAGAAAAGTCTAATAATCGATAGAAAACTAATAACAACATGGAGAGAAGAACTTACTACAAACATTTGTCGCTTCGAATGACACAGATGAAGAAAATAGCGGCTCTTTATCTATTAGGAAACAGTTACAATAACCAGGTAGATAAATTATAAATTTGAAAATTCAGCAAAGCATTTGACTTTATTTGTTATGTTTATTTCACTTCGATCACATTTTAAATTGTTCTTTCCTTCAAGAATACGTATTTCATTCGCTATCATTAAAAGTAATTTTTTCTTCAGATGTTTTTACTATAATCAGGTATCCTTTATTCTTTTAAACATGCAAAGTACAAGTACACACTCAGGTAGACCATTTTACTGGCAAGCAAATTTCACAAGACGCATATTCAACGACGGGATTCTCGAAAGATATTTCACTGCTCGCTTCACAATTTAATAAGTCTTTATTTCTAATTGTTGCAACTGACCTACTAAGGGGTATTTTATATTCTTACCTTAGTAAATTTCGAATAAACAAATTATAGCAACGCTACATTTCCCCTTATCAGCGACATTTTGAAATGAAACTTTTCTCTCTCTTTTTTTTACTGATCCTATATTCTAAAAATGTTTTCTCCCCTATAAATTTTATGACTTTAATACCCCTCCAATTCATTTTAATATAAGTTCTTCAACATAAGAGCGAGAAATTTTAATAAATGATGCAAATTATTTATCAAATAATTTCTTGTTCCGTTCCGAAAACTGAATTGCAATCCATTTAAGACTGAACAATTTTAGTTCAAAACTAATGGAAAATAACTGGAGCTCTTTTCTCCGGACCGTTTTCTTTCAGATTGTTTACAATTTTCGGGCAGAGGAGGAGCAGTGTCAACAGTAGCTAATAGCAGCCGAAACATTTAAAAGATAATTACATTTTCAATGAAATGAGAAAGAAACGCCACCGCTCCTGGGGCTGGGCTGAAAATCGGGCGGCTCTGCAATCCGAAATCGATGCTGAAAGGTGTGGCAGTGTGTTCCTGGCTCACTTTCGCACTTAATGAAGCGTAATTCAATTTTTAATCATAATAATGCGAGTGCCATTTATCAAGCACTTTCAGGAAATGTCAAAACAAGAGTTTCTGTTTAATCATTTTTCCATTAAAATCACTTCGTTAATGCTTTTCAAAAAAAATATTGGATTAAATAAGAAGTTTTCTTATTTAAAGTGCATTTTTCAATCTTGGTAGGAACTCCCAAAAGTTTTTCACAAAAGCCTGCTTATTGTTTCTGAGAATCATTTATTTACTTAAAATAAAAAGGTGGTGTTTCTTTAATTCCTTATTTAATTACTTTCAAAATTGCGGATATTTCAAATAGGCTGTTTGACTTTATGTATTATCGGCTTTTAAATGATGCTTGAAATTATTTCGTAATAACTTCTTTTTCCGGCAAATGGAAGGCAGTAAAAGCTCATTCATTTTCTAGTAAAAAATGCCTGCTCTTACAAGGTTGTGAAAATTTGTTATCGCTTTGAAATATTAAATTTAATTGAAACCTCAAAATTTTGTTTCATTTTTAAGTATAAAAGTTGAGATGAAACGTCAGAGTAATGATTTTGAAAAATTAGTATTTAATATTGACAGAGTGAATAAAAAAAACCTTGTAAGACTATAAATTTTAAACTAATAACGATCCACTTCATTTCAATCTCATATTACAGTACAGCATTTTCTAATTTTATTGAAAACATCAAAATTAAGATAACGGTTGTGTAAAACTATTTTTTAAATAATTTATTCTTTTATTTTATTAGAAAATTTTTAAAGTCTTTTAAGCATTTTTTAAATCTTTTTTTGTAAATAAATATTGACAAAGATATTTTAAATGCATAAGAGTATCAATTCACTTGATTTTTTTCGTTCTGATTTTTGTTCAAAATAACCTTACAGCTTTGAAATTTATCTAAGGGAATTTTTAAATTAGATTATACATACCGATATAAAATTGCTTAAAAGATTTCTTTGGGTTAAGTGGACTCTTTTCTTAAATAAATCAGGGGGAGGGACTTCTAAGTGCCTTCTTTTAAACTAGACTCCGAAATGCAATTGAGCAATAGAAAGCTGGATTTTAAGCTCAATAATTGCAACGTAACTCATGGAACTGCTGAAAAGCACCAGCGTTACAATGATGCTCAACTATATCTCAGACCATATCTTTGATAAGTTGCCATTGACAAAAATGCGAAAAAGGGGGAAGTTTATAGCTAATAGAGAGTTACTAACAGCTTATTCAGTTTCAAAAGTTAACTAGGAAAAAAAAAGGTTTTAATTCCAAATATACGAAAAGAAAATGAAAATCTACAGTGCGTGAGGATTAAATAGTATTTTTTAAAATAAGACTGGAAAAGAACAAAATATTTAATTTAAAAAAAAAGTTAGAATTAAAGCAAACTGTTTGAATTTCAAATTTAGCTCTTAGTTGAAGCAAAAAAAGTAAATACTTGTTAGAAATAAATAAGAATTATGAAACTAGGTTATTAGAACTTCAGTAGAATCCTTTGAACTGGACATTCCTCGAATAGGACCGGTTGGTAGAACGATTATTACAGTTCGAATTCAGCTTCCAGGGAAACGAGTATCTTGTTAAAGACATTCTGGAGCAGAGTTTTTCTACTGGGCGAAGGAGGAACTTTAAGAGAGTCGATTCGAGTGATCCTGGCAAGCCTACCTATTCAGAAATTCACAGAAATTGCAGGCACGAACGAAAAGATCAACAGATCAGTTGCACTTATCAAAAGTCAAATGCGACAGCAATCAAGCGAGCGTGCGTCGAAATGTCAGGCGAAGTGATCAGTTCAACGTAGTGGCGTAGTACGGGAAAGCCAAAGCATCGCATCATAATAGAGAAAGTAACAGAATTAATGAGAATTTGGAAATAAATTTGGAATTTGGAAAAAATTTCAAAACTCATTCACCAAATTTTTTTTGTATTTAAATATTTTTGTATTTAAATATTTTATTAGTTATCTAAAATGTTTCTGTTGTGGTTTATATATATATATATATATATATATATATATATATATATATAAAATCGTTTATTCGAAATTAGCTTCGAAGCATCGTATTTGTGAAATGTTATTAATTAGAATTCTATTGGGAATGGCAGCACTTGCAGTAACAAAAAAAAAAAAAAAACTTTTAGAAGAATCCTGAAATGGTTGCTGCTCTGATGGTTCTCAACAATGAAAAGCTGCAATAAACGTTTCATTGAGTGTTTGAAACAGGTACTGCCAAATGCACCTTTCGTATATTGAGTTATTTATCGTCAGTATTTGTTTAAATCAACTATGAATGGCAGCTACTTCAGCCGCTTTTTTACTTTTTGAAAAAGTCGCTTTTGAACCCAATCCATCATACAACTAATTATTAAATTAATTAATTAATTATCATTTCTATGGCAATGAAAACTGTCTACTGTTTTAAAACCTGAAAAACGCACAAATTATGAACTACTTACATATGAAACTACATTTTAATTATAAATTACTTCATTCGCAAACATTTCATTAGGAAATTCCTTACCGATTTAATAAATGAAAATATTGGATGTCTCTGAATATAAAACATTAGCTCGAGTGGCATAGAACTCTTATTCCTCCTTCGAATTAAAACAGCGAAATGTGAACAAATCAACTTAAGAATGTTTCTGCCTATTTCAACGCTTTTAAGCTGCTGTACTTTTGAGCTACTGCGGTATGTTCTCCTTCTTCAAAGTAGCGCCTGTGCAATTCGTGGAGCTCGCAAACACTATTAGAAATGCGGGATGGGAGGCTCACCGTAGCAGCTCACTCAAATGAGATGCAAATAAATACAAGAGCACATTAAATAGAAAACCTAAATGGACACCAAACTGAAAATTTAATCCAGATAAACGAAAATAAATTCAGACTTGAATGGATTTATCACTTGCCTATGCAAATCTTTATGGACATTTTTCTGAGTTGCTTTCTGACAAAAAACAACTTTAGTATTATCTTCAAACACACACAAAAAAATTACTTTTTAAATTATATCAATTTTATTTGCGTAAAATTATTTTGTATTTTTTAATAACTTTTGAATATTTAATTCGGTACAGAAATTGTAGCAATAATTTAAATGTTATTATAAAATGTCAAAGTCATTCATCAAAACATTTAATCTTGTACTTTTTTCAAGATTAAAATTGAGATTTTAATTTAACTCTGAAATGGGATTTTGTCTTTCTATTATTTTTTAGAATGTATCGTTTTTTAAAATTTGTAATAGTAATGTTTTTTTAATATGCTGATTCAATTAAAATCATATTTCCTAGTCTCACCAAAAAAAAAAAAAACTTTCTCTCGGTCGTTGCAGGAGTCGCAGCCACAGCACCACGAAAGACTATCAGGAAACAGAAAGCATGGAATCATTAAGTATCAAAATACACAATGGTACGCTTCCAAAGTTTGCGCAAATAATATGCATAAAGTAATGGTGCCATTTTTATTTGCGGAATCCGATTCACTCGAATATGTATCCATATTTTATTTAAAAGAATGTAGTGAAGTTGTTATATTTTGAACCTTTACAAAATTCAAGGTGGTTAATCAAGAATCCAATTCGAAATAACAATACCACTTTGTGGTAAAACAACCACTGTCACGATTTTCTTGACGGGCAAAAAAATGTAAAGAGAAAGTTAAATGAAATGAAGTAATTGACATGAAATCTTCGTGTGTATTACGAATATTTATATCTTAACTAGTAATCATACTCTTAACAAGAGAATAACTATACAACTTAGAAAAAACTTTCTAAAAAGAAATCAAAAGAATTGGAGAATTTTCACTGAAGCTATAATTTTAATAAAGGGAGTGTGAAAGGATGAAGGGGTCTCTCTCTCTCGGTGTGTGCAAGCGGGTTTTTGATGATATAGATATGAAAATATTCATAATGGTATCGAAATGCATTTCATAGATTTCCTGCAGATGATAATTAAAAAAAACTTGAAGTCCTTCTTATTTTCTAGCTATTATTAAAAGATTTTTTCCTATTCAAAACATTTTGAATGCTTTCAAATGTATATTTATTGATAATCTTACATAAAAGGAATAATATAATAACAAATACTAATTATGATTAATTGCAAACATATACTGAATTAATTTGGTGTAAATAAACTTTATGATTCTATTTTTACCATAAATAGACACGTAAGTAGCGCTGAATTCTTTAATTCTACAAGTTATTGAATCAGCATCGCTGAATTAAAACCCATCCATCTCTCTCGGTTCCCTAGGATCAAAAAATAATATTGATTAAACTTATTGGAAGAGGATATCTAATTAATGTTATTATATAACTTGACTTTTGAATATCAATCATGTTAAGATTACGGTAAACTAAAATTAATACTATCCTAGAAAGCATTTACAACCAAAGCATCGTGACGAATTTCAAATTTCATAATGAGTGTTATAATGTTTAATTTTAGGCAGATTATCTCAAGAATACACGGGCAAAAGCAAGTATATGTACTCAGATATAACGAGCTTTTTCCTATATGCTAACGAGCTTTTCCCTATTTCCTATATTATCATTTTCGTTGTGCAAAGAGTTTTGTACTTTATATCTTTTTGGGCGTAAATATCAATTGCAGGTCTGTATACATTTCAATAGTTTGCGCACATTTATACCATATTACAGTTTTTGAAAAAAAAAATTTATTCACAGATAAATTTCGAAGGAAATAATAAAAGAATCAAAGATTTCATCAAACAGATGCGAGATTTAAAAAATGGCATGCCTTTTTTAACACCTATAGTTTCATGTTTCTATATTTTTGATTCATTGAAAGGTAGTTTTCAGTAACGGTATTAGCTTTTTAGTAAGTCAAGTGACGATCACAACCTATTCCTTCAAGTATATGTAAAAACTTTTCAACTTGTTCAAATTAACAAATAACTTCGTTTCAGAAACATTCTAGATTTAAATTTTATGTTATATTTCGATTTAATGGAACGAGTCGTCTAAATAGCTTCAGAACTCTGGGTAAAAAGGGGACAACTTTAACAATACATAATTTCGCCCTTTTCGTTGGGAATGAAGTCGAGTGAAAATTCCAAAAATGAAGACATCAGAGTTGATTGATCAGTGAAAAAGAAGAAGAGATCCTCAATGCGACGATCCTGCTCAGATGATCGGGGCATACAGATGCGAAACGACCCATCCCTTCCAAGCACCACGGCAAATCAAACGGCGGAGGGCAATCAACGAAATGATAGTAACCACAGAGAGAAATCTAATTGTGTATTTTCTCAGCATGACTGTCCAATGTTGGAGGTCAAGGTAGTCCCGAGGCGTGGTGCCGGGGTTCTCCACAATTAAAGCGTGGAATGCTTGCTGCGTTAAATTTTGGCAGGAAAAGAAGAGTCCAAACTCATTCGTTTGTAAGAAGGGAGGATGTTTGAAGTATCATATCTTAGTAGGAATAGCAACCGATTTTTACTTTTCAAACGTAAATAATGATGTTTTATTAAACGTGCAAATTTTTGTGTGCATAGTTGGCCTTTCCTGAAATGAGTACCTGGAGAAAATTACCTTTTCTGACGAAACCGCAAAAAAGAGGTACATAAATTTTAAACATTTCGATTTTTTCCAATATTTTACGTATCGTTCTTTATGATAAAGAATTTATGCTAGTATATAAATTGTTTTCATACCTATAAAAATCTTTTTTATTGGTTTTTGGTTGATTTAGATTGTTTTTTAAACAGTTATTACAGTTGTTCTCTTCCAGAATATTTTTATGGACTCTGTTATTTTTATTTCAAAAAATATTAATATTTATTTAACTTGTTAGGATGCTATAAAATGTAAATCTAACGATCGATGCTAATGATATGTGATTATTTTGAAATATTTTTATTTTGATCCCCACAGGTATCGTACAATATATTTACAGACACACGTTCCTACACAAAAATGATATAAACTGTGTAAATCATGTTTCATTCCAAAAGACTTCAAGGTTTTTCTGAATCCCTTAGCATGAGGAGTAGAAAAGAGAATTAAGAGACTTCATAGAGTATTTTCTTAAACAAAGTATGAAACTGATTTAAAAGAAACGGGATATGTGTATGTAGAGATTTAATTAGTGGCCATTCCCCTTCCACTGGTTTATCGGATGCTTCCAGATTTCAATTTAGTTTTATTGTATTGCAATAGATGATGCCATGGGTTCTACTAATACAAAATGCTTAGTCACAGAATCATGAGTTTTAGTAAAAAGTGAGTGATTGGCATTCGCTCTGCACCTCTAGAAGAAAGGAAGGTTCTTCGTCTCCGGTAGCGATGAGTGTTTAATAATCTTACGCAATGGCGGCAGTTAGTTTTGATACGTCCAGACATCTTGTTCGGCTTCTCCCTTTGGTGCCATCCAAGTATTTCAGCTTCTCACTTTAATGTAATTAACCTCTCATGTCTTAATTGTACTATCCTGTTGATACTGCTTTACTCTAAATAAATTAGCTGTTTTTCTTTAAAAAGTTACTCTTTTCTTTATCAGAACCTTAGATACTTATCCAAAAGGGATTGAATGATAATTTTGTACCACGCAGTCCTACATGTATTTAATGCACAGATAAGACTTTCTGTAATAACAACACAATAAATACAAATGAATGCGCTTATTTGAAACCGCATATGTCTATACAAAACCCCATAAATAGTACTTCCCTCCAAATGATTTATGATGGCTGCTTTGAAACATTCTCATATTCAGTCAAAAAGAATTTGGAAATTTTGATTTGGTTGGCCATTTTCATTTATAAAATAAGTAGAGAGTAGCAGTTAAGTCTTAGTTAAACTTAAACATAGCTATAAAGTGGGGGAAATAACGCAATTACTCATTTTGTTATGCAGCTCAGGTTGACTGTCGGATTTATAATTTCCCAAAACCAGAAAAAAATATTCTAACATGAAAATTCTCTGAACTAAACATGGATTAATGCTTCCGAGATCCATTGCAGCACCATAAATTGTGAAAAACGGGAATAGTTCGGACAATCGCTATGTTTTGCAGTTAAACCTAAAACCAAAAAAGTGGGGTCATTGAGTTGTGAATGGCTTATAGGTCATGGGATTTACAAGTAAAATGAAAATATGTTCTATCTTAAGAATTAGGTTTTTAAAAAAAATGGAATCTAAATACGTTTGATTATGTTTAATCTTTAATTCATCCACGATGTGTGATATTGTCATTGGTTTGAAGATTCCAGTTTAATGTTAAGTATTTTAGCCACAGTGAGCAATTCATTCATGCAACTATTTCGTTTCATCAATCATAATTTAGACTGCTTTAGATAATTGGGACTAAACCCACGTCAGGCATACACAGCTTGCTCCGCAAAACAATTCAGGAAAAGTTTCGAATATCTCCGATGTTCCAAAATATAGCATAGATTTATAGTTTGGATTTGTTCCTCAATTTCATACAGCAGATCTCTGCATACGCATGCTGGGATTTATTTACACTATATGAGTCATCGCAATGAAACAGTGATCTGTTCTCGATAGCATTACTGATTCGATTTGTTTTATTAAACTTTAGGGATGCATGGAATGCAATTATTATTGTATTATTATAATCATTAGAAGGTTAAAAATCCCCTTGACTCAATTATTATTATTATCATATCGAATGTTTAAAAGTATGCCTGTCATTAAAATAATGAAAGCATTTCATAAAACTATTGAAATTTAGAAGAATTTACAGAATTACTCCCTCTGCCAAATCTTCTAATACTTCACTCCGTCCATTTATTTCAGTTAATGATCAGTTTATTAAAGATAAAACGAAGTGAGCATTTGCTGCCTCTCTGCTAAAAATACTTCGCGGAAGCGTAATAACGGAGAATTCATTTTTCAATAAGTTTTGATACAATTTTTTTTGGTGTATTCCCAATTTCTATCCATAATTCATCAGTGTTCCGAGCATCTCACTGCTGCACATCACCACAACACAGCCATTTACTTACGTTCCCCAAATCTCGAAATAATAGTTATAACAATCCTTTTAGAAAAAAGGGCGCTTTTTGAAGAAGAATTTAATTTTATTTCTGCCTTAATCAAAAACGTATCATTATTTCATATCCTGCAGCAATTGCACATTGTACAGCTTTCATTCTCTTTAACCAAAAACTCGTTGAGAAAAACCTAACAGAAAAAAAAATTTACACAAGTATGCCTCTTCTATTCCCTACAACTCCTCTTACAATTGGATTTCCTGGCAGAATCTGGCAACAAGCCTTAGCTTAAGAGCGCACTCTGGTGTAAAAAGCAAATACAACATGCTTTGTTCTTTGATTAGGTAGAAAGTAATTGCCTAACCGTAGAAAACAAACTCGGAATATATTTTTTGCTGCTGTTTTGTTTTCTGAAGGGTTTTTCCATTAGGCATTTTTTAACCGTAGGGTTCTTTTTTATCAGCTTCACACAAAGGCACTCGCTAATGTAAAAGTAACATGACTTAGAATTCTTTTCGTTTTCCTGTAACTTGCGCTTTGTCTAATGTTTTTTTTTGAAATCTGAGATAAATTTAAATTTGAACTAAGTGAAATAGCTTCGTAAAAAAAACAATGTTGAATTTTCAGATGGATTCTTGTTACCATAAATTGTATTTAAATTTCCTCCATTCAACATATAAAAGATATCGGCTTCAAATAACAAAATTAAATTCAAAAGTGTAGTAAACAATGTGGCTTTGAAACAGGGTAAATTATTTATGAGGAGTGCAAAATGCCATGAGGGTGGCATGTTTTTGCGGATGGTTTTGTCACGAGACATCTATTTGTAGAAAATGGCAAGGATGACTTTGATTTTAGATTTATACTTTTATTTTTAAAAAATCTGATTAAAATGTGATAAAAGGGTTGATTGTTATTTCATGGTTAAATAGTTAGGTTTGTCCATGCTTATTAAAGACTGACGCTTATAAATTTCGAGGTTACAAAATAATGACAAAATAATCAAAAAGTAAGGAAACCAAATTAATAAAAATTAGAAAAGGGCAATAAAGGTAAGGGGGACAGTGACCGCAATACTCACAGGGGATACTTTAATGAATTGGGAAACATATTCATTTTTAGAGCGCATTAGAAGAAGACGATAAACAGCTCACCCCTTTTTTACAGTGAAATTTTCTGGCGGTTTTTTTTTTTTTTTTTTTGCTTTGCTTTAGTTGCAAAGGTAACGAAAAAAAGAGGAAAGAAACATTTTCCTAAGTGTCGTTATACATTATATATTCCAGTTATTTGCAAGATACGTTTCTAATTTCTATATTTCTGGGATATGTAGGACAGAACTGTTACGAGATTTCATTCCCATTTTTAAACATTCTCTTAAGGAGTAGGGAATAACATCGAGAGAAGTTATTAATAGGTTTTTAGTGCATCATAAATTCAAATTCTTCTGTCATTTATTGTGTAATAGGAAATTGCAATAGTTCTAGCAGAATGGCAGTGTCCTTTTGCTCGAAAGACATTTATTATTTTATATCAAATTAAAAAATGTCATTTTAAGGAGTCTGTTATGTAATGTACAGGCGTTAATACGTCATGCTTTTCGCGTCTAAAAACTAATTATTAATGATGATTTGATGTAAATTGATATCTAGTTTAAAAGGAGTATAAAAGAAAACGGATATCAAGAATTAAAAAACGTGATGCCGAAAGAGGAAACTGAAGATGGTGATTTTGACTCCTTTCAATCGGAAGCGAAGATTATGTACTCGGAGGAAGTAACACCTCGAATCATCCATGGCTAATTCATTAACAAATTTGTGCATTGTGAACTAGTGTACTAATGGTACCTGAAGGAATTACCATTATTTCTCCATCATAGGAATTAATAGTTCTCACGATTGTCAACAGAATGCAACAAGTTTGAAGAGCTACGATTCGACGGAATCAAAATTTGCTTCATCGGTAAATGACAGTAATAATAGTTTACAATTGCCAAGAGTTATACAAAGATTATACCATCAGACCTTATAGCTAAGTAGAATTTTCAATCAACATAAATATCAAAGAAAAACTAATTGAATTAGTGATTAAAAGTTCTACTTGAAATTGAAAATATATGTCCTACTATTGAATTGAACTATTGTCTATTCATTTTAAAGTAAGTTTCCAAATTTTATATATTTCCTTCATGTTTCTAATAAAGTTTTTCTTTTTTCTTTTTTCAAACGCCCATTTCCCGACAAAACTGCTATTGAATAATTATAAGTTACTCCAAGTTGAAAATGTTAAATAGTTATGACAATTTATAAAAGACATCGCATGAAATTGAGTTATTTTTATTGAAAAACAATAAAAAAGTAATATTTGAATGAATTTAGTTATTTACTTAGATTATTTTACTTTTTGTCATATTATAGGTACAGGGTCATATATTGACTTCTTTAGAGTAAAAAAAATAGTAAATATTGCATTGGAGTTAAAAATCAGTCCTAGTATTGAGTCAAAGCTTTGGAAATCATTTTAGGTAAATGAAATTCGTAAGTAATGTTTGAAATACGACGCCTACAAAAGATAGGTGCATGATGTTATCTCCAAAATAAACCAGGCGCAAAAAATCTAGTCAAATGTCCAATAATTTTCTCGTTCTTATCGAAAAGGAAATCTGCCAAAATAGACTGTTGACGGATGCTTGAAGTAAGGGCAACTATATGACTGCCGTCTTCTTGAAGATGTCCCCCCTTTCCGAACATCACCTTACTACCCTGTTAGTGGCGTGATGGCCACACAATGGTGTCCTCAAGCATCGCAATTAGGAAGAAGAGGACTTGCATACTCTTCACAGGATAAAGTAGAATCAGTCTCTCCTCTGATGGTCGACAGCAACTGATCTGGCATGAGATTGGCGACGCATGTAGTCTAGCAGACTTACAGGAAAGGCACTGATATCCAGTATGTAGTTCATGGTATGGACTAGCATCATGTTCATTGACACACATTCCAATATGTACTTTTATTTGGCGTTATGATGCATTGTTGGTATTCTGTTAAGAAGTGCTGTCGGTGATAAATTTGTTTTCATGACTTCAAAGCTACATGTCATCGAACAGCCACTGTTCAGGTGTGTCTAGATAGAAAAGATACTCAATGCCTTCAATGGCCAGTACGTTCCCTATGGCTGGATTCCATTAAATATGTTTGGAATATTTTGTGGTGGAATATTGCAAGCACATTATACTCTCCTATAAACTAGAATACCCTCATAACTGCACTGAAAGAGGAATAGAATAAACTATTCCAACAGATGCTGGATAACTCTGTACAAAGTATGCTATGATGTATGGAACCTTGCGTTGCCCTTTACAGCTCACCCCTCGTATTCGTATCTTTCGCCGGAAAACCTGCAAAAGGTAATTGCATTCTCCCCCCCCCCCTCACTTTTATGTATTCTGCTCACAATGACCATTTTGCTCTTTTCAGCAATTTTCAAATTTTTTGGGTTTCTAAGCACAATAAGTTACCATTATTGTATTCAGGTATTATTTTATTTCATTTTAGATCCAACTACGCTTACTTTTTTAGACGCCAGATGGTCGTTTGTGATCCGTCTTTAATAGCTGCTCACATGTATAGTATTGAAAATCAGTACTATTTAAATGTCATAGTTATTTAACCAAAAATAATAAATTCTATTAATTATAAAATTTGTATTCATGCAAATCTTGTGTAGAGAGGTTTCAATTGAGAAATACGTGTACATTTTTCTCTACCGTTTTACTTTAAGTCCAACGTACAGACATTAGTAAATGCTCTAGATATTAGACATTTGTAATTAGTTTCATCACCGATGGATAATAATTTATCGCAACTATTAATCACATTTATATTAATTACGCATATTTTTGTGCATGTGTAAAAAAAACATAATGGATGTGCATAAAAAAAACGAAATGGATCGTTACTTGATGTTGAAAAATGAACTGAAAATAAAGTGATTGCCTCAATAGTGCAGAGCAGATTAATATTGTTGCTTGTTGTGAAGAACATATAATTTGCATTAAAAACAGACGGTATTAGTTTTATGTATAGCAAACATCCACTCTGTCAAGTTCAGCCTCAGACTTAAGATTTTCGTTACTACTTGAAGAATTAAGGAGGAATGATTAAAATTTAGAAAACCTGTGCCATATTTTGAATAATTTTTTGAGCAGTTGAGGTGATTCAATTTTAGCATTATTGCAAATATTTCTTTAAAGACTATTTTTAGATAAACACACAAAAAAAGTTTATCCATTTAAACTCAAATTTCTGGAATTTTAAGATTTAACAGAATTTTTAAAAACTTTACTATATATTTGTTAATATAATCTTTTATGAAGGGATTAATCTTTTAAATTAGGTTCTTTTTTTCCTGACAATTTCTAGATATTTATAAAATTTCATCTAAAATAGATTTATTCTAGATTATATTTCTTAACATTTGGCACCTTTTTAATATAATTTTTCCAATTTAATTTACCTTCCTCCTGACATCTAAAAGGGTCCACTATTAAATGGATTTTCTTTAGTGAACAGGGAAGATTTCTTCGTTAATATTTTTAATGGGTGAACGAAGGAAGCATTATAAATTGTTTTCACAATATCCTAATAGAAACATATAT
>JAOUZG010004505.1:7004571-7014774 GCA_026289955.1 Argiope argentata | reverse complement strand
ACTGGGATGTAGATATAATGGATTCTGGATAGATAGATAGATATCCAGAATCCATTATTTGAAAACGTAAACGAATTAGTAAGAACAATATCAGCTTTAATCGCAGTATTTATACATTTTTCCAAATTGGAATTACGTCTGTTTAAAGGAAACTGAACGATTACTTGTCTTCCACACACTATTGATTTTTTAAGTTACGAATACTTTATAATGAGCCTTTGGGTGTGCGCAGATCCTCGTGCACTTTTGTCCGATCTGAGAGATGAAACATTTTTTTTCTACCAAGGAATCAGCGCCGAATTTTTCACACGACCCATTTGGTGAAGTTTTTTATTCGTAAGCAAATGAAAAATTTAGTATTTCTGTATTGTGGAGTTATTTGAAACCAATTGACTTTTTTTCGATATCATTTGAATAAACCGAAAGGGGCGTGGATTGTTGAAAATAAAATTACAACAGGCTTCTAACCGTGCAATGAAAATGACTGTAAACTGAGGGGGCAGAATGGCGTGTTTATATTATGCAAATCTGTTTCTGAACGTATAACCTATTTAATTGCTTAATTCCTCTACTTTTCTTTTTTAAAAAAGAAATTTCTTTCGGCCTGTACAGTTTTTCATTTACTAAGTAAATTTCTTTTCGTTAGTTTTAACTGGCTCCTTTTCTCGAGCATTTAGTTCATCGCAATTAATAATTCCTAAAATTTTTAATTAGATATTCTATGTAACTTAGCCTTAATAGTTTCTTCAGCATAATATTTTTAAACTTTAAATTTTGACGTATATAAAAGCCATAAAATTAAAATAACTTTGCACCAACCATCTCAATATCCTCCGCATTTTCATGTCTATATCCTTGTGCATTTAACCGTATGAAAGAAATGAGCGACATTTCTCAAAAATGTAGCCAACAAAAATTTTCATTTTTTCTTGATTATGAAGTTACATCGTATCCTATCTGCTGGGATTTCGTCAGAACATTCAATTTGAAAGAAGAATTTTATCCTTCGATGGGTAAAAACCAAAAGTATAAACCATTTTTTTAAAAAAAATATTATTAAAATTCTAATTATTATAAAAAAAAGAGTTAAATTTAGGCTCGTTCGGCTATTTTTCAAAACCATTTGCACAAAGTGAAAGATTTTTTGTGGGAATAAGTTTTGAATCATATCAAAGGGAGAACATCCATTCCAATGATATCAACTTATGTATCATAATCTGCTGTCGAGAGCATTCAGTGATTAAAATAAATTTATGCTGACGAGAAAAAAAGAAACAAAATGGATGAAGAGAAAATTCGTAAAGGAAGAGGAAACGTTTCGTGATTCCAGAAAAAGTTTTTGGGCATTCATTTTAAAGATATTAATAAAGTCTGCAGAAATAATTTTTACTATATAAATGTTGACTTTTTTAAAAAACCTTATAAATTTATCGATGCATTTAATCGGCATTTTGTGTTTGAAAGCTATTTTAAATATCTTACAATGAAGTGTGTAATCTTTTTATCAGTGTAAAACGTATTGCCACACTGTATATTTTTTAAAAAATTATTCAATTTTCAGTTTTAATCAACGTTGTACATCAAAGCAATTTTTTTAAAAAAATTGAATGATGGAAATTAATGCGGATTACATCATGAAATATTAAGTTGAAAAATATTTAAATGGTACTTTTTGAAATGCATATTTTTTTGTTGTCTTAAATTATCTTTTCAATATTCTCAACATTCATCCGGGTTCTTTCATAGGTGTTGTTCATTGCGTATTAAAGCTTTTCAAATAGAAATTAATGCCGTGCTTTCTAACGCCTGTCGTGTCTAATCTTGTAAAGCATTTCTGCTTTAAAAAATTGTGTTTTTAACCCCTCTTTGTTGGTTGGGCAGACGCGCAAACACACGGCATTTCGCCCACCTCCAGATCAATTCAGCAGCCGTAAAATTTGACTTATTTCAGGATCGACATTTCATGAGTTTGTCCCATGCAGTAAACTAATATTTTCTCATTATCAGGTAATTAGTTTCAATTTTATAGTTTCATTTTCTGTAAATTTGTTCTGCAAGAAATATGAGAAGATATTTTATAAGCAAATTCAGCAGTGTTTTTCTTATTCACATCATTATTTAATGTGGTATCACAACCTAAACGCATCAAGCACATTCTTTAACATAGCCCAATCAAGACATCGCCTTCTTTGTTCTTCTACATGATGATACCCTAACCCCGGAAATAAATTACTATTCATTAATTCACAGTATTCCACTCGCGAAACAGGACACGATATTACATAATATGGAAATATAGCATTATAAAACAATATTTTTTTAAAATACTGAAACGAATAAAACATAAATTCATTGATATATCGATCAATATCATATACTGATATTGTATAACATAGTTTTGACAGCATTTACAAATGAGTTCCCAATGCATAAATATTTTCAAAATTAATTACAATTACCTATTCGCATATGGAAAAGAAATTTTCTAGCTCTATTGCTGTTTTTTAGGTTCCTTGAAATAATAAATCTAATAAATAAGAAGGGTTATCTTTTTGTAGCATTGTAAAGAAATTATATGATTATTAGGTTGGAAGGATAGTATTATTTGGAATTTATAAAATTAGAGATGGAAACTTGCAATGATTTCTATTTATAGTTCCCCTTCACCTTCTTAGTCTGTAAATATATATTTAAAATTCACATTCACATGTAAATATATTTTTAAATACATTCTCTAACTAAATTTTCTATCTGTAAATAAATGTAATTAATGAACTTCTTAATTGAAACGAAACATCAATTTGTATGTCTACAATTTTGCTTGCTACTTGGCACCAGTGCGTTTTCCGTCTTTCTTTTAGCGCTATCTTTTTTTTTTCTTCTTTCTTTCTCTTCTTTCTTTTCAACGCTGTGCAGTTAAAAACACATTCTAAAGAATTCAAATAAAATAAAGCATGATTTGATGTATAATTGCTGATAAACTTTTAATAGGCTTTACAAATTCTGAATTATTCGATAAGAAGATATTCATGTATGCGTTTGAAGAAAAATAACCCAACTAAAAAAATGATTAAATTCTATTCATTAATAAAATGAACTCATAATTATAGTGTTTGCTTTGAAAACTCCCATGCGAAGTGCCAAAGCAAATGAGTATAGCCATAATGAATAAAAACGCATTCTTAATTTGTCTCTTTACCTACCTGCGTTTAGAGCGCCTATTGATAAGAAGCCATTTCTTTTAAATAAACCGTATCTTCATACTTAATTCAAACCTTAAAAACACAATCCTTCATTAAAGGTGTTTATTTTCTTACAGTAAACTAGAGTACACATTTCATGTTTGTGAATGAAGAATATTCCTGGGGAGAAAAAAAAACTAACTAAAACTGCTTCTGATGTTTCTAAAATCTTGTCCTTGCTTGAAATAGTAAAGAAATGTTCAGATCCGCTATCATTCGCCAGAATCCGAGTGCGGTTTCTTTCGTGCTCCTACTTTCATTCTTTCCAAACCACCGGTTATTACCCGTTGTTGCGTGTTCGGAACAGTGGAAGCAATTATGCTAATGTCCCCTCTGCACGCAGCAGGCAATAAAGAAATATGCTGGTGAGATTAGAAATTTTCACCGTCATTACCCCTGCAGGGTCATTCAAAAAAGAACGTTGAAATGCAGAGCGTTTGTTTGCTTACAGACCAAACAAGCAAACGCAGTTTATTTGCAGACGATGGAGTTACTTTCGCTTTTTTTTCCGACTACCGGGTAACAAATCGTCTGCTTCAGAATTTAAAACAACTCGAATCTTGTTTTTCTTCCCTTTTTTATTGGAGTTCGAACAGTTCTTGTTGCATTCCCTGATTTCGAATAAGTTTTCGCGCATCATTCGAAATAGTTGAAAGAAACAGAAATAGATGTGAAGCGAAATGAAAAAGAATAAAGAGAGGCGAGTAATTTGAAGGGAGAGGGAATTTTTTAGGCACGAAGGAAAGTTTTCAATTAATTATCACTTGAAATGGAAACTTCACCGTGTTTCAAAAGATTTGAAAGTAAAAAACAGTCGAACAGAAAATAAAGAAATTCAAACTTCGAAAGAATTGAACTTCTGTTCATTGTAAGTGCTCACATCTGTACCACCAAGATGTAAAACGTGCAAGATCACTTTTCTCGGGTTTTTTTTTTGTTCATCCAAGGAAATTTCTCCAATTCAGCAAAATATTATTCTGTTAGAAAAGGTTGGATTCTGAAGTGAAAATAAATTTCACTTTTTAGAAACCACTTTTTTTCAATTCTGATTTTAAAAAATTACGAAAACGCAATTATATTTTTGTGAGGTTAGTAAATAATGCAATATTTTGATCACTTTATATATTTTTTCCTTCATTAGTTTAAATTCTAGACTACATTTTAACTTCTTCACTACCAACTAGTTATATAGATCCCATTCCCATTTCAAATCCGTCCATTAAAGTTCCAAATTCAGAGGGTTAAATAAACAATTTTAACTTTTTTCCCTCACTTCACGAAAGTTAATACAACAAGGTGTACTTTAATACAACAAGGTGTTTTGCAGCCATGCAAACGATTTCAAAAAATCCACTAATTAGATTAAAATTTCATTTTCCTTCAAATAATCTCTCATTAAAGAAGATTAATTAAACGCTCTATATTTTTTCTGAAGTGATTGCACCCCAAAAAAGTGGAATACTATATGATTATAAAGTATATGAAATAAAACATTTTAACACGTTGCTATTAACTAGCTTTCTGTCCTATCTATTTGTATGTCCGATGCAGATTTTGCAATTCTTTTGTAATAAAGCTTCTCAATGACCTGGAAAGTGGAATTTAATCTAAGATCTGGTTTTGGCTAACTTACTTTCTGGTCCCTTTGTTTGTTTATCTGTGTGATATGAATTTTGCCATCGAATAAAAAGTTTTCTTGTCGACAGATGGCAACATGACAGATCGCTAGTTTATCGACGAGTAAGTTTAAAATCGATTGCAAGATTTCACACCCGCAAAACTAAAAACTAGAAAATGATTAATTAAATGAAAATATTTTAACTTTACAAGTTTTTAAAACCGATTAAAAAATATAAAATAATTTCTTCCTAAATAAAACTTTTAGACAATTTGGTATTGTGAATTCAAAAAAAAAATTCCAATCAGAAGTTTATATGATAATCCCTTTCAGTTTAGGAATTTGATTACTGCTAGAAAAAATTATTTCATACTTTTTAGTCCTCTGTATAATAAGTTTTTTATTGAAATATTTATTATTTGTGAAGTTTAAGTCTACATTGAAAAAATGGGCATTTATTTTTTTCTTAGTATATTCACTCAAATACTGAGGGGTTGATTTAAATTATTTCAACGTATGTGTACTCTTATAGTTAATTACTTTTTCAAACTTGCCGTAGCTATATAATCAGCTGAATTCTATAACAATTACTTATTTATTGATGCTCGCGATTTAATTCAATCTTTTCGTCGGGTGGTTTGACGGAATTATTTATTATATAAAATTCAAAATTGTGTTTATGACGATGTTTTGTATTCAATAGTTTCCTCGGCAAAGCACACTAGTGGACAAAACCGAAGACGGATGACAATAGCAATGGTAGTCACCGTTAGATGGAAAGCAGACCAATGTGGAAATTAACATACTTGGGGAACACATTGAGACACGTTGCGTGAATGCAAATTTTGGATGGCCGAATGTGTCGTCAAGTGGCCGCGCTTAGAGCTATAAAGGAGTTGGCGCCTGCCGATGGTGGTTGTTCAAAATCAAAGTATGAAGGGAAAATGTTGGGCCTTTTCTGTGTGCTTCCAATCAAGACAACGACGACTTGGATACATTAAGGAGGTTTGTTCTGCCATCTCATGCTTGCATTCAATGGGGCTGTCGGTGATAAATGTGCTTTCAGGGACATCAACCAATGATCACCAAAGAGCCGCTATAAAGGAGTGTGCAGAAAGCGAAGGTATTCAATGCCCTGAAAGGCCAGCACGTTCTCAGACATGAATAAAAACTTTTGAATTTCCACTCAGAATAGGTAATGTTTGAAACGCTTTGACAAATGTCGACTGAAGTATTGGATAAAGTACCGAAGAGCGGCTGAATAAAGTTGTTCAAAGCATAGAATACTGTGTGGAATCTGGCATTAACCTCCTTGGTTACCACATACTGTATTGATAACATCCAATAAAATACCTAAAAAAGGAAATTCCATAAAAAAGTTACAAGTTTTCTTCTTAAAGAATTCATTTTATTCCTTGAACCCTTTTCAAACCCTTTTGGACATCAGGGCAAAATAAATTATCGCTTTTGTAAGAGCCATTTTGACATCATGTAATTTCACTTTAAATCCAATCATGTTAGATTTTTATACGCTATAAAGTCGTTTTTGGTAAGTCCTAAACAACTCACTACCAGAGCATTTTTACATTTTTAATTTTATTATCAAACAATTCGTGCTAATTCATATTTGTATAGTTCATTATGATCTACGCTACTCTAATTCTCTATTCCTTTTATCCAAAATAGGAAATTTTAAGTCGTTATACTTCAATTAATCCAGAAATAGGATCGATGATTTCAAACGCGTTTGTAAAAAATATATAAAATCACGAAAAAAATATTTAGCGTTGATATTTTGTTATACTACAGATAATATTTTATTATTTACTTTATATATATGGAAGAACCAATCTTAAAAAAATCTTTCTGACTCAATTTTTAAAATATCAACCTATTTGAGTAAAAGAGAAAAGATCAAACTGAAATAGCCTCTCCACTTCTAAAAATTAGCTACAGTTTTGACAGTATTCAGAAATTTTATTAAAGTAATGAAGAAATCTAACCAATATTGAAAAGTAAACCTTGCTCTTATCTGAATTGTTACTAACGGAAGAAAAAAACACGAAAATAATATTTGCATCCTCAATAAAAAAGATTTGTAACAACGAAAATATTGTCATAAAATACGTCCTAAACTATTTTTTAAAACTAATTCGATCCAAATTAAAGAATTTTTCAAGAAATTAAATGTTGAATTTTTACAAACATTTTTTTACAAAATAATTTTAAAATTATTGTGAAAAAAATCCAAATTATTTTTAGAAAATAAAAATTTAAAAAAAAGAACTCTAAGCAGAAATTCTAGCCCCCTAAAGTACATATATACCACTTTTATAAGCTTAAGATCAAACGATTTTTCTTATAAAGCGCCTAAAACACAGACACATTATCTTTTATTTTAGTGATTAAGAACAAATATAATCCTTAACAATAAATATATTGAAAATATAATGAAACACGATTTAGATCATTTTTGTATTGTTTTAATGTAATGAAGCATATTTTAAGAAACTCCAAGATAGCCATTGACGAAGAAGTTCAAGAGAATTTTTTCAGTATTGTTATACCTTTCTAAAATAATCATGTATTCATACGTTAAAATATTATTTAGAATATGCATTTGAAGTGGAAAATAAACTATCTGTTTCATTGAAAATTTATTATTAACAGTCTGTATTATAATTTCAATATTATTAATTAAAAGATTTAATTTAAAACTTGCTCAGAAGTGGTTGGACAGTTTTGGGGACAACCTTTTTGAAATATTACACAAAATTTAGTAAACGTCGATGTGTAATTTTGCAAATTATTTTTTCAATCGCTATATACAATGAGTGCATTTTATCATTTGAAATCCAAGTTTCCGACAAACAATGCATGACAGTTTCGGAAGTCCAAATTCAAAGTGCAAAACAATGGGTTAAAATAGGGTAGTAAGTAATTTATATTCATTAAAATATAAACTAGCCACCAAATAAACTGGTGAGGCTTCACAGAAATTACCAATGCTTTGCATCTTCAGTTTCAAAGCGTTGTTAATTCCAATCTTGTTTCTGTGAAACCTTAATTCGGTGATAAATTGCGTGTTTACGATTTTCCTAGAAGCTTCTCGAGTGTCATTCTTTCATTTGGGGGAAACCGGCCTCGCTACAATTTATCATTTGCACAATTAGAACACTTCTCTTGATTTTAATTCAAAGATGAATACGAGTTTTATCGAAGAATTTTAACTTCAGTTTTGAATTGTTATGAACAAAGGATGAATAGATCCTTTATTACCCTTTGCATCTTCAAATGGATTAAAATACAAAGGTATTGAAACTATAAACATTTAATTCTTCTTCAAAACAATTAAAAAGATATTATTTTAAGAATTCTTGTAATACGCTTTTCCTTAAAATTCTTTAAAGTGAAAAATTAATATTTTTCCCCACATTGTGCGAATAATACTGAAATATATTCTTTTTCATAACAATTATTTTTGCAGTGTTTACATTTTATTTTTCTTCTAAAGAACTCGAATTCCATAAAATACGCTGTCATCAAGTTTCGCAGTTTTTGCTAATTGGTGATTATCTCAACGATCACTGCGATTAGGCGCCTGACTTCTTTACAAAACCCGGTTTAAAAGACTTCTTAAGTAATTATTAGTTTTCAAGGAAAAATTCATAATCTGTTGTGAAAGTGCAGTTCCGTTTGTAAAAATACCCTCACTCCTTTTATCAATATTGTGCTTGCGTGTTCAGTAATTTTTTTTTTTTTTGCAACAGAATCATAGGTATGTTAGTATTTAATATACTCATGTCAATCAGCATACGAACAGCACTATAAATCTTCCATAATACCAGTACAGACTCTGTCAAATTATTATTATTATTATTATTTGCATGAAGTTCCATAAATAACATTCCCATATTTTGAAGTACGACGTCTAAACAGCATGTTTAATAATACTATGAATGAGTGATTTATTACATTTGATGTGAAATTCGACTTTCGTGAGTGACTTTCAAAAATAAGTTAGATGTTTAGATAATTGCATAGACGATAATGTTAATCACTCTAAGGTTTATACTCTCGTGGCAAATTTCATAAGGCATTTTTCCGTTATTTATTTGTTTTATCGAAATGAAATGCTATATATGACTATCTAAGGATAATTTACGGCTTTTGCATAGTTTCATCCTGAATGGCATAATAATTTAACAAAGATAACTCATGCAGCAATAAACTTGCTATTTCGTTGATCTGTCCTAGTTGTAGACAACAAAAAGAAAAATGCACCATTTCTCATACAGTTATCGAACTTTTATATCTTTGATATAAGAAGATTTAGCATGTTTTAATTCCTAACATTAATCAATTATTTATAAAAACAGCACTATAAATCTTCCATAATATATTTGTTATTCATAGTTTTATTGTTGGCTGCGAATGCATAAAGATCCCTTGAAGTTCCCATTGTAGAATTCAGGTGAGATGGCGGGGAATGTCTGAGTTGAGTACTGGAGACTTTTCAGCGATTAGTTTTCAAAGGACAGACAAACTGTTCTATGATCTCTTGCACTTAGTGCAGCCTTTAAATAATTTCAACAACTCATTTAGATGAAGGCGAAATGCCAAAAAATTGTGTTCATTTTTATCTTTTAATAAAACAAAAAGATTAGCCTTTGAAGTGAAAAAGACATATAATTTGGTGGTTATTGAAACATTGATTATTCCATCAGTAAATAATTACTTACTCCTAAGTTTTACATGCACACCTACACAAAAAGCTCTCCATCTTCAAGAGTTACTGCTCTAAGTTCTTTGGATTAAGTTATTATTTTTCATATACAGTTATGTGCCCGTCAGAACCACAAGTGTGACGGGTTTTTTTTTCATCCACAAATATGATTCCAATAGGCTCCAAGTTTATTTATCATTAATTTTTAGGGGGGGGGGGGGTGATGACTCCGAAATTAACGGACAAAAAATATTTTTACCTTCTTTTATCATTTATGTATTGTATTACTAGCCGTCTTTGGCAACCAGCTGGTTCGCCAGTATTAATGACAGCTAACATGTTCAATTAATTTTTTATATAACTTGGTCTCATAGCAAGTTTTGAGTGTGAAACCAGAGTCGTTCGTCATTGAAGTGTAGAACAGACCACCATAGAATAATTCTCTTAGTTAAAAGCACCTCTCTTTTCTCCTCTTTATAACATTCAGAAAAACTCCACGGATTCATTATAAAAATTTAGCTTTATTTTTTAAATGGATGTAAATGCTGTTAATAATAAAAGCTTTTAATTTATATATATATATATATATATATATATATATATATATATATATATAT
>JAOUZG010004505.1:6983675-7004561 GCA_026289955.1 Argiope argentata | reverse complement strand
TATATATATATATATATATATATATATATATATATATATATATATATATACATAAAGAGAAGGGCTGTAGAATAGAGACCGATAGAGAAGTCTCGTGATGGTTTCAAACCTGTTTAAACTGGTTAAATGACAAATTAATTAAGACAAATAATGACTTAAAAAATAATAATGTTCTCGCATGATTACTTAAAATTTGCGATGGAGCAATTCATTTTCTTTAGATTTCAGTCATTTATTTTGCGCAAGTGAACAGGAGCCCCCCCCCCCCAGTTGAATGTTGCATACCATCCGGCTGATTTGAGCACTCGTCAACCGAGTGGAAAGGAAAAAGAAAATACTCAGCAGAAATCTTCCTTCGCAGCAATCGAGCCTGGAATTTTTAAGAGGGATTCTTCAATAATAAATATCGCCTCACACGAGCGCAACATCACCGGACAACATTCCCTTGCCTTTTTTTTTTTAATTCGTTGCCTTTTTCGAAAGCGTTTCATCACATACTGCGCTTTAGAAAGGAAAAAAATCAATTTAGTGATTCGTCGAATTGATTAAGCTCTACCCTGACAAAATAACTCGTTTTCGGTGGCACTTTTGTTTCCTTAGAGCCACAAATTATGTTTTCCAAATACTTTCATACCAGCTGTCTCTGATCACAGGTTGATTTGCTTAATATTTTGGTCATACAATTAACAATTTTTGGTCAATTATTTGGTCATACAATCGTACAATGTAACCTCTTATGCAGAATTTAACATTCTTAAAATTCTCGAAGAAGCATACTACGGTATCAAAATGTTACAGACGTTAAACTGTGCTATTCTAATAATGCTGTGCCTTTCCTGGTGGTTGTATATAGGATCCAACTTACTGAAGTCGAGAGCACTGATAGCATGGAACTATTACAAGACGTAACAATCTGAATAATCTATTTTTACTAATTGCTGAGGTACTGAAACTTTATTTTCTTATTCCACCAAGAAGCTGCACAGATATTAAATGGAATTCTTCTTGCTTAAAAAAAAGAGAAAAGAAAAGCATGCGATTAATTATTTTCTGGAACATTGAAACGTTTGAACTTTGAACTCTATTATTGAAAATATAAGAAAATAAAAAAAAATCTTTTAAATGCTGACACTTAGAAAAATCTTATAAAAGTGTTGTCAATAATTTTTTTAATTTTAAAAATGTATAATTAGTTTTCTGGAGAAATATTTTCAAGAATTGTTAAAAATATTTACATTGATTTTCAATTTATTTTGATTTATAATTTTTAAAAATCCTCTCCCGAGTACACTCTCCGAGAATATCTACGTGAAATTTCTTAACTCCGTGACAAGCGGCCCCTGCAGACCACACACATGTACTTTTCTGTTATTAGTAGCAATCCTAACTACCAAATAACATCTTTTTATCTATTACAACGAAAAAATACAGCTCTGGTGTCCATTACTATCTTCGATGACAACCCATTGAACCTAGAGTCAATTTTCTTCTCTTCTGGTACTGATTGCTAACAAAAGAAATGAGTCGTTTGCTCAAAATAATTATGCGATTATGTGAGCAAAATTTTGAATCGGAAAAAAGTACCCTCTGCTGAAATTCAATGTCATTTGAGGTATGGTTATAAAGTATAAAAATATCGAAATGAATTTGCTCATTTTTGAAATTGCATAATAAAGGTAAAGGCGTAACTCTTGTAACATTTAACCATTAACCTTTAACTGGGGAATTGCGGTATCTCAGACCAGTTTCGTGATCTTCAGTGCACGTGCACTTTTTAAAACGATTCAGCGGATACTTTTTTAAATATTTCATCTATTTCTAGGACGACGTTGGTGAGACAGCACCTCCCTTTTTGTGTTCCAGTATTACACAAGGCTTAGAAGATGGCTCTAAAACTTAGTCCTCGATATGATCGTCCAACCTGATGGTCCTAATTGCGAGGCAGGGCACCGAGGACTTTTAATGAAACAGAAAGGGATTTTAGTGATAAGGACAATTGTAGAGAAATTTGTTTTTGATGAAAACTTGAATTCGGCTAATTCTGATATCTCTTTTCAAGTACAATTAATTGTTCGAATGATAATGTATTTAAAAAAATTTAAATACTGTAACATGAGAAATATCTATCGAATTTACTGGCAGATTTTTATACTAGTACTAAAATGCTCTCAAAAGCTGTGCAACGAATGCTCAAAAGTTTTTACGTAGAAATGATATTTATAAAAAATGGTCAATTTTACCTATTGTCCTTTTTTTTAGAGTTGCTGAATTTTCTATTATATTGCTTTCTATATACTTTTGTACACTAGAAAAATAAATACGATTATAAAAGTAAAAAACAATATTTTTTCCAAGAAAGTTATCTGTTGTAACATGTAAATTGAGAAGAAAATTTATGTTCAAACGCAATTACTTTTTCGATAATAAAATGTTTTGAAGAATTTCTGGATTATATTTATACATCAAAAAGTATCTGCAAAAGGAATTGACTGATTTTCATAGTAATACTTTCATTATAAAATTCAATTTGAGTGTAAACAAAAGGCAGTCTTTAAGACCGCACCAACCCAGTAAAGGGTTAATAAGCTACAGCGTTTTCAGGAACAAAATGCGCCAATGACTTCAAAAATAAATTGGTTAGGCGCTTCTGACATCTAAAGTATGTATGAAAGGAAGGAGAAAACCTCCCTCCCTCTGAAATAAGGGAGAAAAATTTATTTCAAAGCAAAATAAAATTTACTCAAGAATCAATACGTAAGATAATAAGATAAGAAAGGATTAAGATAAGAAAGGATTTCTGTTTATAAAAAATGATCATTATTTATCTACAATATGTAAAATGGGGTGATAAGAAATTAATAAATGCAATTACAAATATTAATATTGAGTCATGAATTATAGAATTTATAAATAGTGCAATTATAGAAATTATAATAGAGTTGCCGTCTGAAATCATGACGATCGGTAGTTAATGTAGCCTGTTTTTTGTAAGCTTTTTATTGCTTAATTGAGTCCTCACTTCAACAAAATTATACATTTTTTTATCACTATCTTTATTGTGTTTTTCAGCTATTAAATGCTGTGCTTCCAAACAAATGGACATTAAACCCTTCCTCTGTTTTAATCCGCATTATGATACATGTGCACAATTAGGGGGGGGGCAGACCTTGCTGCTGTGTACAGTCGAACAACCCATCACCTCTTCACGAAGGAGAATCGGCAGGATTTGCTGTGGTCGACTATTGTCTTTATTATAACCCGACCATGACACCGGCCGATTCACCGAACCGTCAGTCTGAGGCGGTTGGCCTGCGTCTACAATTTGGTCAATCTCTGACCTTCCTCCTCGTCTTACTGTTGAAGGAGGAATATGCCATCACTTTCAGAAAATCTCCTCAAAATTCTCAATATTTCTCCAAAGGCTCTCTGAACCACAAAAGAAATCCAAACACTTTAAACATTTTAATAGATTTGGAAATACGGCTACGGAGGATGCACTTTTGATTATCGTCTTCCGATAAAAGAATTTCTTTTCGATGGGTTTCTGCCAAATCTAACATTTTGATGAAGAAAATGAAATTGTCATTTGACCTGTTTGAATTTTTATTAATCATATTCACAGACAAGTATACTTTCAGAAATCTGTTTTTGAATGCAGGGAGATTTAAAATAAAGCGATTTATCTACATATCTACAACGGATAGGATGATATAGATCTTTCTTTTACACTACTTAGAGTATGAGAAATTTTAAAAATTCCAATTCTGTTAATAGAAACGCATTGTATGAAGAATTCGCTCCGTTTCGAACAACATTTTATACCTTTCCCCATCCCTTTTGAATTCGGAGACGCCCCCTCTCAACGGAAACTATCTTTGGGAAAACTCTTAACAGTTCGTTATTTGCGGCTGCCAATGCAAATGTATCAGCGGATTTATCGATTCTGCTCTTTTATATCGGTCCCATTTTAGAGAGATCGTCGCAGGAGATCACCAAGTCTTCCGCGCTGAGCGAAAGTTCCCAAACTTTCCGATCCGGATGACTGCGGTCTTATAAAAAAAATAGACTTCGCTTTCCAATGAAAAAAAAAACATGCAGACTTCGACAAAAAATATAGTTATTTCGCTACTTAAAGAAAGAAATGAGTTTTCATTGAATTCTTTTGCTTGGAGGAGTGATTTTTTTTCTAAGGCGAGAACAAAAATTTATGTGCAGAAAAATGTTACTAAAATCTAAAAATATATTGATGCAGGTGGTTTTCATTTATTTTCATCATTCTTGAAAATGCGGTTGAAATTTTATTGTTTAATGTTCTGTTAGAAGGCACTTAAAGAATATAAAATAGTGGACTGCATAAATTAGAATCATAGCTAAATAAATAGGAAACAAATCTTCCTCCCAAAGTTTTGACTCAACACTATAACTTAAATATTGATGTAAATAGCAGCAAATGTACATGCGTTTAAGTATCAATTTTTTACGCATAATAATTATTTTAATTATTTTTATAGAATGTGTCGTTTAGCAAACATATATTTTTGTTTTATTGTGTTTATTTATTTGTTGAAAATCAAAACACATTGAATTTCAACAAGAACTAATATTCTGCATTAGTATATATGTAGAGGGAGAGAGAAAGAGAGAAATGATCAAAAACAAAAGTAAAATAAAAATTTATTTATTGTTTTACTTACAGCTAAACGAACTAGAAATCAGAATTTGAGCTTTAATGGTTTGAATTTCAGTGGCATATTTTTGTCTGAAGGAATGAACATAAAAAAAACATAAAATCTATCTCATCACTTGCCGAAACAATGTATTTTACAACTGTAATCTCATATCTTATTTAGAATTAAATTCTCTTCATTATATGTGGCATTTGTCAAAGAGAAATTTAACAATAAATTCATAAAGGTACCTGATGTTAATATTAATTAGTTTATAATTAAAGGCTGACAATATAAACTCATTTTGTGTAAATTTTATAACTAAAAAAATTAGCTCAGACCCTTTAGATTTTCAGGCAATCCAAACTTCCAGTATATTACTAAACGGTTCATTTGGAAAAGGCAAAGTAAAATGAAGGCTTTGGGATAAAATGGAAAAGCTACAATATTAGTTTTATTTATTATTTTATCCGTTTGCAAATTTTTTAGATCTATTGCATGTTGAGCGATATTTTTAAATAAATTCTTAAATTTCGACACACTCTTTTTGTGGGAATGGGTATACTTTCAATTTTATATTCAATTCAATCTTAGAACTTTAAAGTTTATTCTACTTATCATTTTTTCCAAAAAAAAATCTGGGAAATTTAATAGCGTATTACTTGCTCTTATTCCTAATATAATTCTATACTTACTGAAATTTAAACGCTTATACTTAAGGAAAATATATTCAGACTTTTATTTTTATTTCAAAGTAGTTTGAAAAAGGAGGATAAAATGAACATGATATTAGGCTTAGCTCTCTGAGTATGCATACATAATGCTCTCCAATTTAAGTGTTATTCTTTGCAAAATATAAGGTAAAATTAAGATTTTGTTTTTTTAAATTTCATATACATGTATAAGAATTGTTCTTTATATATATATATATATATATATATATATATGCTATTTTATCATCATATGTGTATAAACTTTTTCTTCTTTGAAGGCATAGATTTAAAAAACCCCATTAATCTCGTATCCTGAATATTTCATCATTCTAATCTTCTTTCTTTTTAGGTAATTTATAATAATCAAGCTGGCATAATTTTAAAACATGTTAAAGCCGATCATTTGAATTCTTGTATCTTTGAATAAAAAGTGGAAGGAAATTTTAAACGTGGGGTTTCAGGAAAGCTCATTGCAGACTGTTTCTGAAGCTTTTTTCCCGCCAATGCTAAGCAATTGACTGAGATATTTTCTTCTGAAAGTGCTGTAAAAAGTTTTTCTGTTTGCAAACTCTAAACAATTAATAAGACTAAGAAACCAAATAAAAGCACAAACATCGCATAGTTCATTCCTTCTCCAAAGAGACAGTAAAAAAAAAACAGTCTAAAAAAATGGTTATGAAGCTTCTGATATTTCAAGAACTATTTTTTTTTCTCTTTTGAACAAATTAAAAATTATTTTTTAATACTATCACCACTGGCATTGAAGGAACCAAAATGAACAATGAAAATTTGGAAAGGAAAAGGAAAAGGCTTTGAGGCCCTGACTACAAGTGTGGTTACAGCTGGAACTCCTGAAGAACATTCAGAGCTTAAAATAAAGAAATCGTACTTTACCTCCGAGCAGTATGAGAAAAATAATTACCATTAAGAAATTAAATAATTCAAAAAACCTAATAAAAACTAAAAATAATTAGATAACTACAAAATAATTGGAAAATTAAAGTCCCTCGGATTTTGCTAACTCTATATTAGAAAACAATTATTTGATGAATGCCTTTATATGTATAGGCTTATTTAGGATTTATTGAAATTTCGAATAATTTATGTAATTGAAAAATATCTATTAATTTTCAAGGGTAGGACAAAAAGTGATTTTATTATAAGATCGGAACTTATTCAGTTATCAGCAGTTTACTTTTATATTTTGCACAGCTTATAAAAATAACAGATAAAAAAAACTCTTTAAAATTATTACGGTGAGTAATATCATTATAAATAATATCGCTTCTTAACAGAGTACGCTCTATATAGAGATAATTTTCAAACCTAAAATTTTTTTTGGAATCCGAATTAGTTTGATTCTTGAGATTGAGAATTCTGTCAAATTCTTATTTTTCATTATATCTTGAAACTGAGGGAACAGCAAGAAGGCCATTCATATCGTACCTAAACGCAGAGACATTCGTATGGAGCAAATCCTTTTGAAATTCGCTCGATGTATATGAATGGGGAGTGATTCGCTCTGATTTCTCTCGAAAATAGAGAGCGACGACGAGGGCCGTTGCGGATAGCGTATCGAGGAGACGGAAGCTCTCCTGCGGACTGAAAGGTTTCGAAATCGCTGGAATGGCGGACGCTGGGGAACAGTGTCACGGGTATTCCTCGCAGATGTTCTGCGAAGGGGAATTTTTTCGATTTTGAAATGCCAAGAACGGATTATAAAGAAGGACGAACGACTTTAGAGAGAAAATCATAAACTTTAATATGGAATAAAAGCTATTCATTTTTGAAACATTACTTATATTTATGAACTTATGCGCGATATTTCATTATAGATAATGTACAACAACACAGTGTTTCATTTCTTATTTTTCCAAACAATGAAGGTGACAGAGGATCGTTTAAGATATCAGTTGTCATATAGCACAAAAGTTGACGGAATCGGTCCAATGGTTGGAGTTGGATCACAGTTTTATCGATTTTGCTTTTCTAAAATATATAAATAAAGTTATACTTTAGCAGGTTTTCTCTTTCGAAAAGCACCCTAACTGCTCTCTGACCCTCAGGATATTTTTAATGATTAAAAACATATCAGCAATCTTTGAATTGTTTTTAAAATTCGTCATGCATTCAAAAGAAATATGTTTAAAAAATGTGAAGGAAAATGTCGTTTCCTAATTCATTCATGGTTCCCAGGCGACTATGAACTCATCTTCCTCGACATCGCTGTCCTTGATCTCTAACCTATGAAATTCAGTTTGGAAAGACTCCATTTCGACATCTGGTTTCAATCATAAAGAAAATTTAATTAAATGGTTCTTGTTCACGACCCATCGCAGCTTTTTCCCTTCGGCTGTTCTTCGGGTCCGCTCTCTCGGATTGGCTGTTATTTGGTTCACGCCCCGATCACTCAGGCGATCTTTTGATTCATTACTCGGGAGAAGTTTTACTTTTCCCCGGATGGCATCGCGATCGAACACTGGGAGGGGGAGGAGACCTGCAAAATTGTTAAAGGTTTTCTTTCTTCGAATTTGTCGGGACACGGATGATTACACTTCCGTCGAAGTCAACTCGATAGGGAATTCAAAACAACGATTCCAAAGAGAAAGCAGCAAGAAGTGAAATGAGAAATGACCTTCCAAGAGCTGTGGTACGCACCGTCCATTATTTTGAGATTCAAGAATAGAATGGGGATCAACTGTTTAATCTTCAGGTTGAAAGGAAAAGGAAAGGACTGCTCCCACATGTTTAATAGAAACATTCATCGCCTTAAATTGTGTTGTTGCTCTTTTTTTCACTCCGCATCTGTCATTCCATGTTTCAAATGAAAACAAATGTCGAGATTGTCATTTAATTTTCAAAATGCCCCATTTGCAATTCCATTTACAAGAATAAGGATGGATTTTCTTCTAATAATACATCTGCTCGAAAGTTTTCCTCCTCAATCAATTTCTAAAATGCGTCTGGAACTCCGAAGGAAAGTGTTTTAGTCCATAATTTTCACAGACTGATTTGCAATTGATTTATTTCCCTTTTCACTATTCAGTGATTTTTTTAATGCCGAAGCCTAGATGTCTCACAATAAAAGTTTCTCAGCGTGGAGAAAAGGAATGCTTTTATTTTTGTTCGATCGTAAAGTGCAATCTGGACAAATAATTTAAAAACCATTTCCGTAAATCTTACTATTTAAATCACTACCTGTGGCGAAATTCGAAAGCATTGCAAAACCTCTGAGCAGAAAGTGAATGCCCAAACTGCCTTAGAAGAGCCTCGATTTCATTCCTTCGCCACTGTTCGGAAAATGCAAGGAAATTATACATCGTAAGGGAAAACATTCAAATCCATTTGCAAAGTCTCTTCTCCCGATGAAAATCAAATAACATGAATTTCAAACAGATAAAATGTGAACATTTTGACACCCCGTGGCTTAATTTACGTTGGATAAACCTCATTATTCTCCATTCGAAGTACAAGTAATAATATATTCACCTCGAAATAGAATATTTTCACCTCTAAATTCCAATGATCTTCGGGTGTTAGACCCCTTCGAATTCGGCAAACATGTTTGGATTAATATGTATCTGTAGACCCTATTATTCAAAAATGAAATGGGAGAGGAGAAAGAAACTGTCTTTGCACCAATACCTCTTTCTATTTTGGACTAAATAAGCCGTTCACTATTTAAAGGTAACATTTCCTGTTTTTCTAGTTTTTGCGTAAGTGCCTTAAAAACACAACTGCGTCCTAAAAATAATATTTACTATGTTGTCTGGACCCAAAATTTGTAAATTTACATTAAATAGAGGATCCAATTAGCCTACAGAAAGAAATCTAAAATGCACATTTAATTCTCTTTACTGTAGTGTAAAACTAAGTAAATATACACTCGTCTTAAAAGAAAATGTATGAGAAAATAGAAAGAAGAATATTCTTATTTACTTATTTTATTTTTCTAACATTGAATGTTCAGAATCCATAAATCAAAATTGTTTACCAAGATTAGGCATAAAAGTGCTTGATGTCGAAATTTCCCTTCCCTTCAGAAAAGTTCAAGATGCTCTGTCGTGGTCAACTCTCTGTTTTGACATCGGACCAGCTTTCATCACATTTTGTGTTTGCCGACACACTTAAACTGTATCGCGTCCACGTAAACGACAGACATACGGACAAGTCAAGCCTCCGCAATCATTGCAAGGGAGTGAAGTAAGTTTCAGGATTTTTCAATCACGTGTCTGCGCTAATATCATCTGACTATACTTATTATTTGCTACTAATATCAAGTTCGCCCCCCCCCTTTTTCCCTCTGCTCTTCGAAGATGCGCAATTAATTCTAAATCGAAACAGGTACGGCGGCATTAGGAGAATGTAATTAATTTCAACCATAGAACTATTCAAACGTATTAAAAGGGAGAGGTTGGTCAGCTTTTTTAAGTACAGACATGTAATATGAAAGGCATTAAGTAATTATGTTCTAATACCGTTCTAATCCGTAATTATATTCTAATATATCAAGTAACTATAATTACCATTGCTTCTTTTGCTTTTGAAAGTGTTTTAAAGTAATATTTTTTATTATAAATATTATTCAGTATTAGAAATAACATAGTTTAAAGAGATCGAGATTCTTTTATGACAGCAATTTTAGCGAGTCGATTTCTCTGATAATTCTTTTTTTATTTGTTTTATTTGGGAAAATAATGTTTCACCATTCAAGCTTCAACCAATATCAATAAATTCAGATAGATGTCATGCAACAAAAGCTACCTTTTAAATCTACAATGTTCATTTAAAGCTTAAACTGTCTAATTAAAAAAAAAGATTCTTCAACAAAAAGATAAAGAAATTATTTTTCAGTTCCCATCGTGGATACTCATGAGTTTTCATAATTATTTATTTGTTTTCAATTCTATTTGCTGTTATCAGAAGAAACATAAAAGTTTGAATTCTCTGTATTGTAAAATTTCATGATGCACGAGCATCATCCAGTCTCACTGTTCACCTGCTTTGCACTCCGTTGAAAAACGCTTCTAGCAATCTTCGTCCTACATTATTATTGGAGAGCATCGTGATCAGATACTTGGCCTTATGATGAATTCTTGGTTTCGAAACCGAAGGGCTCACCATTTGGAACCTATTCTACTGAATTCTGAAGCAAACAACTGTTACGTACCTGAAAATCAGGTGCCACACAACTGAAGCGACACGGTTTGTTAAAAAGTGACAACGGTTCAATTGTTCACCCAGCACTCTGAATACAGTTAATACCTGAATACGGTTAGCACTCTGAATACAGTTCAGTGTTACTCTGAATACAGTTAGCATGCACCTTCCTACAAAGGGGTTACTTTGACTAAAATATAATAAACTTATTCAAAATTGTTGAGGTCCTTTTTTTCACCTCTGTAATGAGACTTTCGAAAAGTCTATACGGACGAAACAAAAAAAATAGTCATTTAAAATTAAATACATTTTAGTCAAGAAGTCCAAATTCTTGTTCTATAACTCATGAATAATGCTAACTGTAAAGATTATTGACTTTCCATCTGTGTATATTTAGAATCTTAGCTATTCTCTTTGCCATTTTCTAAAAGAGAAGTATTCGCATCTTGTTGTGATCACTAAATTCCCGGCTATTCTGTGCGGATATTGAAACTTTGACTTGCTTTATGTGTTTTTCATAATTTTCAGTAGTTTCCTCGTGGAAAGTATAAATTCAAGTAAGGAATTTTTGTTATTTATTTGTTCGATGAGAGAATGAGAGAATTAAAATTTATAAACGCGATAATTCTTACAAACGTGAAAGGCAACACGTAGGTGATATTGCACCATTAATACCGAACAGCTTTCAATATTCTAAAACTTAAAATCACGCGTTTATGGTCCGTACCAAAATATAATTTTCCCTCGTCCCGCTGCGAATATTCGAAACAATGACTTTGCTTTCGGTATAAAATTTCGGCGATCCCGAATTTAATTTACGCAGGAGCAATATTAAAATATTTATACGCAAGGCAGAAACTGAAAATTAATTTTGAATTCCGCTTAGCTTTTCGTTGGATAGTTAAAAGAACTCGAAATCTGTTCACTTTGTGTCGGAAAATAATTTCTTGATGAGAGAAGCTGTACTTGATTTAAACCTAAAGTTATTGAAACTTCGAATAATTTATACAATTTAAAGAATATTTCCCGATTTCCAACAGTCGTGAACAAATAGAACATGCGCGTAATGTCGCACCTCATAAAATTTATTCCGGTTGTCAAAGATTTTATTTTTACGAGAGCCCGCACAAATAACGAATGAAAAAACATAATAAAAAGTCTCAATTAAAAACATACTAAAAATCGTTGAGCAATATGATGACAAATAATATCGCTTCTTGGCAGAGCCTTCCCTATAAAGGTTAATTATTAAAAGGCAATTCAAGAAGATTAGAATAAGTAATCTGTGCATGTGGACATGAGAATGCCATGAGCGCTTGGTGGAAGGGGGCGAAACTGGGCAAAACAATTCCGTCGATGGCAAATCAAGTTCTGTAATGTTACTTCAAAAGCATCAATGAGCAAATCTATTTGCGCATTCTCTTGTTTATTCTTTAAATGTCAGAATGGTATTCATGTATTTTGTGGTTATCATTTTCCTATTTTGCATCTGAAGCATTGAAAATAAGAAAAAGACAGAGAAAGAGAGACTCCTCTTACAATATACCAGTTAGTACTGCATCGTAGAAAAATGATCGAGAGCTATAATCAGTTTAGTATTTTTGAGTATTAAGACTTCTTTTTTATGGCTGATATCGACCTCTACCGCAATAATTGCTGATTATTCATAGGTGTATAATTCACTGCTTTGACGAACGGGAATCTTTTCTTATCTATTCCATATTACTCATTACTGACAGGATGTGTGTGTATCTCTTCAGAATAAACTTTGAAAGAGTGAAGACAGTTCTCACAGTCTGTTCCGTGAAGCAGCAGTAGCTTTTCTTGAAAATGTTTCAGAGGATCTCCCGCCGCGAGGGAGAAGGCTCGCTCGCCAATCTTGAGGGAAGTGCTTAGATTGCAATGCTAAAGGGGCGTGAGAAATAATAATTTCGATGTTTATTCTGCTTATTCACCGTCTCATTAAACCTGAGAGCAGCTTAGAATCTGCTCAGCTTAAATCTGCTGAACACATAAGCGTGCATAAGCGAATCAACAACCTATGAGACATCGTGAATCTTTCCACTGTTAAACGAACTCATTTCTGCTGTCATCGTCACTCATTCTGGAATCTTAAAATGAAAACTTGTACATTCGAATAATGTTTGGAGACTTATTAGAAAAGGTATCGACATTTTTCGCCATAATTATTTTAGCTAGGAAATGAAAATAGTTGGGGTTTTTTAACATTTCATTAAATAAATAGATTTAAATGTTGTTTTTGAATAGTTTTAATTCTTTTCCCTTGAGTTTAGTGTGACTTATGAAGTTCAATATAAAAGCATTTATCTAATTTACACCACACCTTTCTACTGTTTCGAATAAACATTTTCGTTGCCATAATAAAAATATTTTTCACAATATAGTTTTAAAATTCTCTGTCTATATAAGTTGTTGTCCTTTCAAAAAAGTTATACCTTTAGCAATCCGAAAATTTATATTATTATTATTTCAGAGTCGAAAGATTTCAAAATTTGGCAAATGGATTTTTATCGTTAAAATAAATATTCCATCTGATTCAGCTTACAAAATGGCAACGTTTATTCATTTTTTTCATCCGGGGATTTTTCATTATCTACAGCAAGCTTTAACTATTCGTTAATAAATCATTCACACATAATTAATATCAATATCACCGAGGTAGTGATGATTATCTGAACTTGCTGTGGTTATTATATAAGAGCTATTACCTGTTACCAGCGACTTCGTACGCGTGGATATTTTGGTGTGTATGTGTGAGAACTGACAGTCTAAAATGTTCCCAAAACCGTATGCATGCATGAAATTTCAATATCAATTGGAGCAACGCAAAGACGTGAATTTTAACCACCAGTTGGGGTAACGCAATGCAGAAATAGAAATTTTTAATCAATTATTCTGTTTTATTTTTATTCTAAAGTACTTTAGAAGGAATCGAAAGATCGATTAATTTACAATGTTTAAATGTATCAAACACCATGAAAATTAACAGAATCGTTTGGAATAAATGGTCGAAAATATACTCCTTTTTACCTCATTAGCATGGGGGGGGGGAAACTACTTAAAAACTATAGACTTAAAACTATACTTTTCTGTTTCTCAGGCGTAAACGAACAATCACCAAAGAAATTTGGCAGAATTCTACATTATTTTCTTATAGAAATATACCACCATACGAATATATGAAAAAAATATAGCTAACATAAATACAATTTAATTACAAAAACACACAACGAAATAGCTTTGATATACAGTCATTTTCGCCACACACACAAAAAAAACAGTTTGTCAATAAATCTTAGCGAAATGGTCGAATGTGGTGCGAATGGCATCAATAGCATTCCCAATCGTAAGGTTTCGATGAATGCTGCAGTAAATTAATGGAAATATAGAAAAAAATCAATAAATGCAGTAATATGAAATGTACTCAAAAAATTTAATAGAAAATAATGACAGTAGGCAGAAGGAATACGTACAGCAGGAAAAAAATCAAGTGAAATGAACAGAAAAGATCTAATTATATTAGCATTAAAAAATGATGCATTGTAAACCCAAAATATTAAAAAATGTCAGAAAAATGAAGAAACGTTTTTTAAAAATGAAACATATTTAAAAATGTCTAAATCTTAATTTGGTTTTCGCATATTGAAATAATAGAAATAAAGATTTTCTTGAAGTTTTTCAGACGATCGCATTCTAAATTAATTACTCGTGGACTCTGCGGACAAATTTCAAGCATCTATTGTGGAAATTTTGTTTTTTGCACAGAATATCTTTCATTTGCACCAAATAATGACCATTGATTTGAATTTCAAAACTTTACTTAGTTTTGTAAGCATAATTATTATGAATATGTATTTTTTATTTAAATAAAAATACAAAAATTAGCACCAGAAGAATCTTGCAATTCATGGAACTGCACTTAGTTTTCGGTTAAATATGAAATTTAGGCCCTAGATTAGATTTTTTCTTGTGTATTAAATTTAATCGGAAATAATGTGACATTTCAAAATAAAAATAAATTTTACAACAACTCAGCTAATAATCATTCAGAGAAATTTAAACCATATAACTGTTTGAAGAATTAAATTTTGTCATTTAAACATTAAATACTCAAGAGGAAACATTGTATAATATTGCAAGATTTCGTAAACTGTGTTGAATTAATCAGAAAAAAAAAATGTTTCAAAAATGTAATGATAAAAAATTAAAAGTATTGAACATACGAATCTAGAAAAAATATATATCGTAATTAGTTTCTAATACTGTCTTTCACAAAAAAATCACATCAGTATTAAATTAATGAGTGCAAATCTCTTTTGCAGAATTACTTCATCTACATTGCAATAAAATTATGACATAAACTTATTCAAATGGTGACAAGTCTCGTCGTGTTTATTACAAAAAAGATAACTTTCAGGAATTCAGAAACAAATTTCTGTGTTTATTAGTATGTATCAAAAAGTCAACGGAAGTATCCTTTTTTTTTTCTGCATCCCGAGGTTCATTGAAGTGACGAAGGACGCGGTCACTTTTCTGTACGAACCCCGCGAACTCCGATCAAAGTGATTCATCGCGTTTAATGGCGCAAAGCATCTTTCAAACTTTCGGTCGGATTGAATGCATCAAAATATTCCTGAAAGAAATAAGGACGAAAAAACGCTAAATACCAAACTTCTTATTCTATATATTTAAAAATATTCTTCTAAATCCATGCAACTACTTTCCTTTTGAAGTATTCGATCATTTCGCTCTCCCGCATCGTTCGGGGAGTTTTCTTTTCTTCTCTCGCTGTTTTTCTTTACATTTTTTCTTTCTCTTTGTTTGTTTTTTCCTCGAGAAGAAAAACGCCCCGGGAATCGTTCGGTATTAAAATGCTGATGCTCATCTCCAGCGAAGCATCCGATGAAATCGTCGCAAATCCTATGAATGATGCACGGGAGAAACGGGGAATAGAACAAAAACAAATATCAAATAAACTCTCCCACTTTTTGTTCGAAAAATAAACTTTCTGAAATATTTCATCAGTCGGTCACAAAATTATTTCCTTTTATTTACTTACTAATTTATGGGGGGGGAGGTAATAGAAAAAATTAAGTTTCATTTTCCACAAAAAATAAACTCATCCAATATATAAGCATAAACCAAATTAAAACAAACCAAGTATAAAAGCTTAGTGAAGTGAGATTTAATATCCGTTTGCTAATGCATTGGATACATTCCGGATATCGATATATCAATCATTATTAAAACAAAATGAGGTCAAAGACTCGATGATGTCACACGGAATGGATGAGCATCGCACTTTTTCAGCAACGCCATCGCACTACGGCAAAACTGGGGATAAAACTATCCCTTTTTCCGTATCACTTTGATGCCGTTTTCATGACTAAATAGTGCATCGCCAAAAATGAATGCCTTCTCGATCCTCTGGTTCCAGAATGATCACATTTTTTATTTGATTTAGGAATCCGAGTTTATTGTTCTTAGTGCTCTCATGGATAATAATCAGCAATATTCTTACTATACAAGAGATTAGCGATCGATTTTTCGTTTTGTTCTTACCGAGTTCCATCTTCGTAAAGTAACTTTAAAGCTCTATATTTTTACAATCCATCCGATCTCATTCAGACCCTCGTCCTTTTGCCGAAAATACAGTAGATTGTATGATTCAAGGGATATAGATAAGATATTCCAAAAAGGCATGATTAGAACGAAAAAGGATCGATTTTCATTGCATCTCAAACAGTAAGGAATTAAGATGCCGCTATCATTTTTTATAAAAAGAATATATCTTTTTCATTGTTGTTTTTATGGCCCTTGCCATGGGAAAGCTCGTTGAGGCAGTCAGCAATTTAAATCTAATCAGCGTCTCTTGTTTTGTGGTAGCTCCAACTAGGGTCAAGAGTACGACTTTTGATATTTACTCTTCCCACTCGTTTGCACAGCTCCTTTTTATAGGGGAGAAAATTCGCACACCTTTCAGATAGATCAGTGGAAGAACAACCATGCCCGAACCGGGACGCCCACACCACAAGGAGGCCAGCTATCATTTTTGTTTAAGCCTTCTGTATTGCTTAACAATATTTCCAACTCGTTTGTATAAAAAAAGGCAATCCTCAAAGCAAAAAAAGGGATGTATTAAAAATTTGTTTTGCCTAGAATGCAGTCATGTTTACAATTCTTTTGGAAATATGAACAATAAAAAATTGTCCTTCAACCAGCTTGCGGATGAACAATCCTCTCTCTCCTCCCTTCGATTTTCCTCTCCCGTACATTAAGGAAATGCGCGGAGTCTTTCGTGGCCTCTTTAAGAAAATCACAAGTCTGGATTTCGAATCCCATCCATTTTCCCACTCCCGCACATGTCTAAGTATTTTTAACGACCGGTCAAAACTGAGAGCTCAATGTTCCCTAAATGCTTCGTTCCCGCATTCAAGCGGGAGCCGTGCGGCAATCCACCAATAAAAGGATTTGCTCAAACATTTCAAACAGGTCTACAAACCTCGTGCACCGAAATTCATTCCCTCGTCTGGCTGCGGGACTGCACGCAGACAGACAGACAGAGAGGCGGATTTCTTCTCAGGGATCTAATCTGAAATTTCGATGGTAATATGCCCCTTTGATACAAATATTTCATCGTTTCACAAAAAGGTTTCATTTGATAAACAGAAATGATTTTGTTTATTAAGGTGTTTACCGGCCTTTATGACGTATAGAAAACATTTTTGATTATTAGAATTGTTTCTCTTTTTGTACCAAGAGTACTAAAATTTAGCAGCCGCTGTTAAATAGAATTAGCTTTAGGTTCATTATCATCCTTTTTTTACATAACGTTACTTTTCTTTTTAAAAAACAGATTAATTGTATTGTTTTTGTTCACCTTTTCTTCTTTTCCGCAATACATCTAATTAAGCAAAATATTGCGCTCAGTCGCATTGATTTATAAAAAACCGGGACACGTTTGTGAAATCTGAAAAACTTCTCGACGAAAATCACTGTACGAGTCTTTTTCAACCAAACTCCGAAATTCAGTTTTTTTTTTTTTTACACTTAAAAAATGGGAACGAAACAAGGTGAAATAATGAGACATAATGAAAAATTTGTTATTAAAAATCCTCGCTTAAAAATTCATTCATTTGCTCTTTCGGAATGACTCGAGGAAGCGCAGAGAAAAAAATGAAATAACGTCATTTCTAGAATTAAAAAAAAGCGTACGACGGGAAATGGAGAGAAATCCAATTAGTCGAAATTAAGTAAAAAAACAAATTGAAACACAGAAGATAATTAATTATAATTACTCCGTTCTTGCCCGAAGGTTACTCGGCCTGTGCAAAAATTTCACCCACAAATTATGACTAAACAAATACTGGAGCTAAAATAACTCATAATGACGGAAAAGTAATGAGTTGCTTCATTTTTCCTTCGTCACAACGCGACGCCGCCGAAAAGAGAGCTGGAAACTCATTTTTTCTGCCGTCTGTTGAAAAAAGTAAGAATAGGGCTCATAGAATGAAAGGAGGAATCCTCCGCACTAAGCGCGTGTTTCAGAAAGTTGTTACTCGGTGAACAAATACTTTTCCACGTTTTTCATTCATTGTTGCTCGCCGAAATCCTCCGTCGCTTGTTCCTCGTATTTTATATTTCTTGAGGCTTTTTCTTCCCCAAGACAAACACCTGGAGTTTGATTTAACAAAAATTGAACCTGGATCAAATATTGACTCCATTCTTTCTTTTCTTATTACATCATTAATTGGGGAAGATAACTTGGTTTAACGTGTGTGCTTTAGGTAATAAATTTCTTCGGGGCCTTTTTTCCTCCTGAAATATCTTCCATCATAAAAGCTGATGTAATTGCGTTGCAAGGATGAGCTCAAAAAAGTGAGATTCGAAACGCTCTTGAGACGCATTCAAAAGGAAAAAATATACATCTGAGACTTCAGCATAATGAAAAAAAAAAGATAATTCATAAGCAAGTCATTGTTAGGAGCATGCATTTACGTCCTTTGAGTGGCGGTTTCTCTCACCCGCTGGTAAAGGCACTACTTTACTCGAGAAAAGGAATCGAAATGAGAAATCGGCAACTAGTTTAATAATTATCGAAGGCTGTGGACTGTTGAAAAAAGCTAATTACTCCCTCTGTAGTGGTGATTTACCTAATGAAACGCGTATGTGGTCCGGTTTCCCTTAAGTTGGGTCCTGAAATCAGCTTATCCCATGTAATAGAGCTACAGCTTCTTCATTGCTGTGAATCCCTGATTGATAGACGCGTCTGAATAATCTGGACAAGGTCATCTTCATTGCTCTGCTCTTTGTTGAGGATTGGAGGCTTTTTCATTCTTTATATGGTGAAGAAAAAAATGAGAAGAACAGTCTTTGATTTTGAGCGATATAACATGACAAAAAAGTTTTTATAATTAGCAAATTCCTTTTTCCCAACAAATCTTGATCATAGTTTTTTTTATTTATTTAAATAACGTATCTAAAATGTTGAAGAAGTAAAACAACCCGAAAGGCAAGATCCTGATTTACCTTGATTTTCTTAATCGCATGAGAAATTTCAGATTTTAACCCTGGAGTCTTTCTATGGTTAAAACTGTCCAAAATATGATTGGTTATTTAAAAAAAACTAGTTATTTTTATTGAAGATTTCTAAGGAAAAACTTTTACTACAAAAAAAGGTTAAGGTCAGTGATTCTATATTGTATATCGTGGACATGCCCGGTTATTGTTTCTTGTGGATAAATTGAGGTATTTTCTAAATTCATTCAAAGAATCAACTTCGTTGAGGATTGTCAATTGCTTTGATTGCACTTGGATAACTCACAAGATAAACTAGTTTCTAAAGTTTTGCTAAAAATATCAAGGGAAACGTTCATTTTCTTTTTTCTGCTGCTTTGATATCCAATGGGGACGCAGCAGGAGGCACAAATGTTTTTAAATGGGTTGAATAACGATCTGAATTATCTAGAGATCACACGATCCCCAAAGTAGGGATTAAGAGGTGTCCTACACTCCCTCACGTTGTTCGTCCCTGAACCCGAATTCGATTGAAAAACTAACGCCCTTTCGAGCAGTGCACTTTACTATTTTTCTTCTTATAAACAAAAGTTTCTCTAAATTAAGGAAGGACAGGCATTTCACGTCGCGTATTATATTTCATCTATTTGATTTTTTCATCTTTGCTTCTAACTCAAACATGCATCTCATTGCAGAACCACGAAAAAAAAATAACAACATGTGCTCCTCCAAAAAAAAGTAGGCTCATCCCAAATTTTTTTTAAAAAAATGCAATAAACGTTGTTTGAAAAAATGAACTAAAACTGTGAACAAATCTATGTTCCTAATGCGTGACGCGTGAGCAGTTAGAATCTCCGGAACCATCAATCAAGCATCTGCGTTTCTTTTCCTTTTTCTTTACAGACGAGTGTACTTTTTGAAGTGAACAGAAATGTCTAAAAATCGAAATCAACCCTTGTTGCGCATGCTCGGAATCCATCGCATTTCTTTCTTTCTCCGCAGAAGGCAGTTAATTCTATATAAATGATGATCCTCCCAAAATACTTTGTTGTTGTTGTTTTCCAAATAATATTGAATCATATCCGAAATCCTTGCCTAAATGTTTAAACAATCCGCATTTCCCGCATTAATTAAAACATATGCAATTAGTGAATAGTGCATCATTCTTCACTCATTCGGCAAATATTGGAAATATTCTCGCATTAAAGATTCGATAAACGCGCACAAACAACCAGATTTGTGTTGTTGTAAGCGACCCATTGTTAATCATGCAAATTTGGCGGAATGGGAGAGAAGAGGGGACGACTGAATGGGCAGCTCGCGCCTATCCCTTCAGAAGTGATGGGCGGCCATTAGCATTGGCGGCAGCGGCAGTTCGCGCGGCTCTCCTGCTGCGGGGCGCCAAACAATTCGGCGTAGTCCGGTGCCGCATCGACACCCTTCGAAAGCTGCGAAGGCATTCTACAAGATCCATCCGAGTGAGCGCTCCCTAACAAAGAGATGACGACCTGATCTCGACCAGAGGTGAATTTAATTCTCTGTTCCGAGAAAAAGTGAGGAAAGAGTAGGCCGTTGACATCTGCTGCGCATCGGCAAATAAGATGCCAAAATAGCACTATGCAAGCAAAAGGTTATAATTTATTTCAGTTTTGTCGAGTTAACGCCCCGTTTAAATTGACTGTGTGAGAATTATTTTAGAACGGACTTCATTATTTAGCATTTATAATGTTTGGTTCCCTAATTTAGGAAATTTGAGAGGAAGACATTTAAGCCGTTTCATCCACAAACGGTTCGAACTTTATCAATAA
>JAOUZG010004505.1:6949538-6962513 GCA_026289955.1 Argiope argentata | reverse complement strand
AGAGAGAGAGTTCAAATTTTTGAATATAAAACACTCAACATGTTTTCTTTAATTCCTTAAATACATATAGAATTTTTAAAAAAATTCTATTTTTAAGCAACGATTTGAAATTATTGCGAAACTATTGGAAGCTTAATGAAAAGGAAGTGAATGTTATTATATTTCGAAGATTGCATGTATTTTCAACTTAAAAAGACAACATTAACAATACATAAATCTTACCTTTACAGAATTTTCTTTTTGGAATTTGAATTGAATTTCATTTTTATGAAACGACAAGAGATGGTTTATAATTTTGTAAGTTTTATTAATGGAATTTTACAAATTAAATGTGAATTTTTCAAAATCAGTTTCCATTACTTTCAAGGAATCGAAAGCATTCATAGTTAGGAAAACCGGATTGAAAAGCAACGAGCATTTAGTAAATTCAATTCTTTCATTAAATGTTTCATTTATCCATAATCCTAAAAGAAATGCCTAAACTTCAACAGTAGAATTTCTGCACAACCAAAGAAACGAATCAAAACATATTGGGCTTCATAGAAAATAAACCATTTTCAATGTAAAGGGCTTGCGCATTAAAGAAAGAAGATGCATTCATTTCATTGAGTACCAAATTGACAATAGAAATGGGTTTTATGAATAATATGAGCAAATATCGATTTTTTTTAACTTTTTGATTGAAATTAAACTTTATTCAAAAAAGAGACCATTTACCAAAATCTTGTCGGTACTTTTAGTCTCGCCGATGGTCAGCGAATTAATTATGACTCCGTCGCTCTTTTTGACTACTTTTTCCATTCCAAAGGCAACCGGCCTTTCAGTCTCGGAGACGGTAACTCGATTTTTTTTTTCACCAGCTTCGACAGCAGCCCCCGTGTCCTTAGTCACTCGGCAGATTGCTTACGTGCCAGAGCTTGTTGAGTGTAGCTACCGAATTAGCGCGTATTTACCCCTCTTCCTGACGAAGGGCCTTCAATCCGATCTCACGAATCAACGCCTCGGACCTCCCAAAGAAATGCAGTGGAGGAGGACGTCCATCTGACCAAACAAGAGCTGCCACCAGACAAAACTAAGTGTCCGTGATTGTCATTAGCTCGGAAAGGGTCTTTCAGGTTCAATCCGAGAAAGTGCAATTATTTGCCTTCCTTTGAGAGTGGGAGGCCCGCTTCGCCTCTGAGAGAGAAAGAAGGGAGGCAAAGAAGAAGGAAAAAAGCCCGAGCGATGACAAGGAATGCCCATTTGCGCACCCTCTCTCCCTCTTTCTTTTAGTTGCTTCTTTTATTTTCCTCCGATATTTTTTCTCCTTCGCCATTGAGTCACTGTATCTTAATCTTTTTTTCCCCCTCGACGGTGCCAGAAGTCAAATATTTGAGAACTTCTGACAGTGCGCAGCATATATTTGTCACAGAACGCGACGTGGCTCGGATTTATAACGCGGCCAGAATTTGTTCTCCGCCCTGCTGTGTTCGAGTAAAAAAGAATTGTGGGCATTGCGGTTTCGCGTTTTAAATTGATAATTACGGTCACCGTGTGAAATGAGAAAGTTAATTTCGAGGACATTCGATATTTAAAAGCGTACGGCGGAACCTTAGAAGGACAGCAAACATCGATAGAGTATGCGATAGAATGTATTATAAGCGTGTAAGCATTAATGACGAGTATTGTAATCATGCGTATCAATAAGGAATTTGAAATGTAATTTGGGTTATAATAACAATGAGAATTAAAATTAATTTAGTGAACTATCAAAATATCCAAACGCATAATCCAAAGGAAAACAATTTTTTTTTTTCTGTGTTTTGGTTACGGAAAATGGAAAAATGATCTCGAAATGTTTCTAAATAAATGGGACTCCGATATTCTAACACAAATATCATTTTCTCGTCATGGCTTATTAAGAAGTTTGCATATCCTAATGTTATAAATTACTATTTGTTACAAAAAAAAATTTGTTACAAAAAAAAAATCAAATTAATTTTCATTTTGATTTTTTTTTGTAACAAATAATATCGCTAGATAGAGAAGATACCACTTTTTTTTATCGAACGAACATGTAATTTTCTTTGAGGATTCTAATTTATGTTTATTTGTATGGTGTAAAATGATTTCAAGAGAAGTCCGTTTCATCAGAAAAGCGATGTTTCATCTAAACGACAATTTACCAAATGGAAAACTTATTCAGTGATTATTGAAATATTAAACACGCTTGTAATTAGCTTTTAGTCTTAAGCGGTATAAAATATTTCTTTAAAAAAATTCTGCAGCAGATATCTATTGGTTGAATTTTTATATATGTATATACGATAACACAAGAACACAGCAACTGAGATTAATGTCATTTGATATGTTATCTTTTGGCTTAATTTGTACCTGTATATCAAATTTTGCTTTCACACAGGAAAAATCATGCAAAACACATATTTAATTTTCTTATACTTTTTAAGAAACCTCATGCCAGTGATTGATCTCCAAAAATTCTCATTTGTCGCTGGTAATATTTAGTAAAATTTTAGACTATTGTCAAAGATTACTGTTTTGTAAATATTATTCGCCAAAGTCCTATGATTAATATTCAAGTATTGTTTTACTTTACTGTATTAATAAGCAGGAAATATTCATGTGCAAAAATAAAAATTAGATTACGCGTGACATTCACGACTTTGCCCAAGTTCCCTAAACGCAGGAGGATGACAACTTTATTGGAAAATATCGGAAGAGATTTCCCTGAGGTCCCGATACTTTTTGTGTCACAACACCTTCTTCTTTTGGACTGAACCGTTGGCGATATCTGCAGAAGCACGTGAACAACAATCGAAGTGTTGAGCTGCAGCGTATTGAAGCCATCACAGGGGTGGCAGAATTTCCACGAGAATGTTCGGGAGTTTCACTTCGTTTTCACAACTAGTTTCATTAATTTGGCGTTTTGGAATGTTATAGATTAGGGTGGCTGAAGGAATGACTTAATAGGTTTTATGAAACTAAACGTTATTGATAACATGATTACAAAGATAACGAAGAACACAGAGGCCATCTTTTTCTTCTCGAACACGAAGCAGACAAGTATTGTAACCATCAATATATTGGGTCTCAGTATTTTGACGAATCTTAAGTTTCAGAATTCTCTGAATCTGGAAAACATTTTTGGGGGTGTTAGTCCGGCTTTAAATGCGATAAATCTGAAAACGTAGACGGATTAAATCTGACATATGAACTAAACAGAACATTTGTAGAATTCTTATAAATTTTAAAAGAAATTTATTCGGGGAAAGAAAGTTGAAAATGCACTTCTGATGTTCCTCTGCTTGTACAATAACTCTATTGCAGCAAATAATCATCAGTGATCGCATAATAAGGGTCTCTTTGGTAACTATTGTTCGCCAATGCTATTGTGGTTGTTTCTTATGGCCCTTGCCTTGGACATACTTGCTCAGGTAGTCAGAGATTTAAGCCTAATCAGAGCATCTTATTTTAGTAGCGCCAAATAGGGTCAAGAGTACGACCTTTGCTACTCACTCATCACATTCGCTAGCACAGCCCTTTTTACAAGAGGGGGAGGGGGCACATTCACACTCCTTACAGATAGAACGCAGAAGAAGAGCCATTCCTGAACCGAAATTCGAACCCGGGAAGCCCAGATCACAGGAGAGATGCGCTATCCCTATGCCAGGACGCCGGATCGCCCATGTGTCGCGGTTGGTAATATACAAAGGCATCCATAAGAATAAGCTTCAAGCTATCTGCTGGTGCTGATTTACAAATGCTTGATACGGCTGTCCTCGATGTCCCTATTGGAAATGATATCCTCTCGTGCTCTTTGCGAGCGTAACTCCGGCAAGTCATTGAGGCAGAGCCTCTGTAAGAAGACTTCTTCTGATTCACTTTCAGTAGACTACAAGCAGCAGTTTGCTCCTTCAACGCTGATGTGCGACTCCATCGGTACAAAAGTAAAAGATTGCAAATGCATCTGAAAATAAAGCACTTTCAATTGTGGGTCCTTATCTGACTTATCAATGTCTTTTTGGCATATCTTTATTTATCTTATCAAGATATTTATCTGATTTATCAATATTCAAGTCAGAAAAAAATCCTGGATTTGCTGGGCAACTTTGGATATTTCTCAGCAAATTTAGGAAACAAGACTATTAAGGCGACACATAATTGAAACTTTTAACAAAATAATTAGTGAATTATTCAATTTTGAAATTTTCCCAACAACTTCAGATTCATTCTGCAAATAAAACGTATAAACAGAGCTGTTTTGAAATGAATAATGTGATCCAAATATCTAAAACATAATCTGAATATTTTTACTTCAGAAAGTGTGCTCAGCTGTATTTAAATGCGAATTCCAAACAGAAAACCGAAATTTAGAAAATAATCATTGTTGGTTGTTGCTAACTATGGCTCACCGACGGTGAATTAACGACTCAAAATTTTCATTCGATATTCACCTAAGTATCATGGTATTTACTTTATGTCTCAAATTGCCCAGTCAGATCCATGAGGACCCGAAGGCTGTTGCAACCAATTCTATTTTTACTGAATTCTTAATGATACGAGGAGCTATTAAGCTCGAATGTTTATTAAAAGTTTCAATCTTATTATTAAAAAATTATTTTAAATTGCCAATACATTTGACGTTATCTATATAAATTATCAGGATTCGAGTAATTTTGATATTCTTTTAAAGAAATTTAAAAACATTGGTTTTCATATTAATCCTACAAATTTATTTTCATCTTCTTTAAATTATCAAAATAATCATTAACTTCATCGATATTTTGATGGTGCTCAGTATATCCGAAGATATTTAAACCATCAAATGTTCCATGGAGATTTGTTTTTGGAACATTTCTCTTCATTCTATTTAATAGTCATTCATGCTGTATATTGTGTGACACTAATATATGATATTTTAGGGCTTTTTTGCAGATCTAACTTTTTAAATATGCAGGAGCACCATTCCACAAAAGAATCTAGACAAACGATCTAGAACGGAGAAAATAACGAAAATCGGGAAACGCTAGAAATTTCTGATGCAGAGTTAGTTCTCATTACTTATCGACAGACACATAAAAACGTTTAGATATTTTTATGCTTTTGTTACCTGTTTTTTCTAACGAGCAAAATGTAATGAAATCATATTTCTGCATTTTTCATTCGAAACTAGAAGTTTGTCGCCTACTGATAACCACAACAAAATTACATCCATCGTCTCTACCCCGAAGACAGCCAAACCGATGTCACGACAATTACAGGTTTCTTCTAGTTTTCGGTGGCCACGATACAGACCAAGCGTACAGCCCCGACACATTAGAATGTTCATCCTAATATCAGCAGAGGGAAACTCAAGTTTGTACAATTTACATGTCCACTGGGGAGTTAGACAGAACCATCATATCGGAATCTTCTCATCATAGAATTAGAATGCCCCGGCGCGAGGAATTATGATAAACATTGAAATCTGCGCACAGCACAGAGCTCGCAGCATGCGATTTCTAGCTCTTATCGACATTAAAGAAGGCAACAACTATACTATCAATTCCTTGTAATGAATACGTATTTCCACGTGAAAGATCAACCTGTGGCTAAATATGTCTAAAGAGAAGAATTAAGAAAGAGCTTCGTTAAGATTGCCTTCATCTGAGAGAGACATAATGAAGGCAATTATACTGAGAGACTATGAGAGTAAATAGCTATTGGGATAACGAACATGAATAATAATTTTAAACATCTTATCTATTTTACTTGAACTATTTATACTTATTGGAAAGATTTTGACACCAAATGCTATATTCTAAAGAAAAAAACAAAGTTTACAATAATCGATATCTAGATCTAAATTTATGATTTTGAAAAAATATAGCAGAATTTTAATATTTGAATTTAGATTCTCATACAAATTCAAAATGTCATTTTGAGAAGGTATCAAGGTTAGGAATACTACACTGTTATTTTCGGGAACATTTTAGCCGGTAAATTTTATACAGTTATTAAAATGAAAAGTATGAACTTTTTAGATTTCTGTCAGTTGAAAGTTCCGGCTCTTAACTCTTTAACGGGCACAAGCTGTTTTCTTTCAAAATTTTGATTTTACATTATATTTGGAAAAAAGAATCTCATTTATAATCAAAAAACGTATTTTTGTTAAAATTTTGTTGTTGGGGCTGTAGTTATTACAGGGGTGGAAACAGATATTTATCATTTTCCAAAACATCAATGCCATTTTACTGCTTTATTCAATAAAAAAATTTGAATTATAAACAATTTCACAAGTAAATGTAATTTTTGTAAAACTATTTATTATTAGTTATTTCAAAATTTGAAATGTATTAATTACACATGAAATAAGTGGTAGAAAACCAAATACAATGTAAATTACCAAATGCATTATTTTAAATTATTATGGTGAAACAACATAACAAGAAGCTGAACACAAAGTAACATTACATGTTGATCATGACACTTTTGTCCGTTTCTCGTTAGTTTTGGAGCTACAATGTTTGCAAAATATTTTAAGGCGGTGGTAAGATATTTACCACAGGCTTAAAAAGGGTTAATATTATCAAAGAAAAATATTTCGTTTTTGGAAATATATATTGAAAAAAATATTTAAAAATATTTCTGAAGTATTGTAACATATAATATAAAGTAATATTAAAAATAATTATAATATATGATTACATAACTAAATATAATATTTAGAAAAATTCTGAAACTTAATATCTCCTTTCTTTCTAATAATAATTCATTCAGGCAGCGTTTCTAGAAGCATCTAAAGAAAATGTTGGAAATTTTTTTTAAAAAATTAACGAATTAGCTGAAACTCATTTAAAATGCTGATTAATCGAATTTTAAAGATAAGCTTACAGTCCCGAACAAACTATTTTTATAAATAAATTTAGTCATAAATTGTAGAAAACAGTTACGAAAAATCAACGGTTACAGAAAACCTGCTAAAATTCTTTCCAAACAATTTTTTTTTTTTTTTACTTAAGAAACAATGGTCCAAATTTCGTTTTAGGGTGAAAAATGAATGAAATATATTTTATCCCAATTACTCTTTCGGCTTCAACACAAGCGCGAACAAAATACGAGGATGAAACCTGACGAGATAGCGGGGCCGAAGCAATCAATGGGGAGAGAATTGCTTTCCGCAGTCGTTTGGAAGTTGCGAAAGGTTTGAATGAGCCGCGCAGCATTATTGCATCCCGCGAAGCCCCCCTTCCAAGGACGGAATAAGGCTGTCATGAAGACATGCCCTCAGTCTGCACTAGGCGCCTCAGAATTCAAGAGCGTGGTTCTTATTTACTGAGCCTCTAACCCTAGTAATTAATGGAATAATTAAAGTGGTTAGTTTTATTTAACAAAGTTGTGTGACAGCACTTAATACTATTAATAGGAATGCAATTTGAATCACGACTTCCGCTCGTTTTCTGTAAGGAAAGACAATTAAAAAATATTTTTACTTTGGAAATGTTTTATGAAGTGAGAATTTCGTTAAGTTGTTTAATGATTGCGCACACTGAATGCAGCGTAATGTATGGGTGGTGGAAGATAAGGCATGTATTTAAGAATCGAAAAGTCCTCATAGCCTGAGTTGTCTCATTAACTGGAACTCTAAATAGCTGAAATTAAGCAAAATGTACACATCTGTGTGTGCGTAGGCTTCCATTTTTCAGAAACTATGGAGTTAAATGAATTTTTTTTCAGGCTTTTGAAAGATAAGAAATCAGCTTTTCAGCTATACCAATTTAATTTCCGCACGTTTTTCTTTTATTTTAATAAAACTGACAAAATTATTTTAAACAAATTTATCATTTATTCTTTACTAATTATTGACACAAATTAACAAGCTGTAACGAATCTATACTTTTGTGCCTATTCTTCTGAATTATTTGAACGTATAGGATGGTCGATGAAGTTCTGCTAGGCCATTTAAACACGAACAGAGATCTTGTGTAGATAGGGAGGTACAATGAAGAGATTATGCTAAATGTATTGAGACTTAAAGAGTTCCTAGTGACAAAAATATGAAGTTACAAAAATAAACTAAAAAATAAGAAGTCGGTCAAAATGTCTGATTAATAAAATCTTCGTCACACCATAATGAAAACACAGAAAAAAGTTTCCCCGGTGATTGATGTGATTGCAATTAAAATTTTAACCAAATTTAAGAAGGATTGAAAAATTTAATATCCTGCATTATTCGGTTTTTCTTGAAGAGAAGCTATGAAGAGTGAAATTTGAGCAATAAAGAAAATAAACAAAGAAATTTTTTAAAAAATGTGTAAGCTTTCCATTTTTGATGCAGTTAAGAAATAGGGACTAGCCAGAATCGTTCATAACATTCATTCGAGCAGTCCGAAAGTTTGAATACGGTCAAAGATCTGCGGTGTCCTGAATACCGACGAGATATTGTAGACGGAATTTTTAAAATTAACATCTATCGAAACTCGTAGATGATATCTTAAAACGTATTTAGGAGCAATAAACTCTTATGACTGATTTCAGAAATCGGTTGCACCTCACACTGAATTCAAATAGGACAAAACATAATTACTATTCAATTTGCCGAAACAAATAACTATGCAATTTGCAATGTAGTGAACCTTGTGTTTCAGTGTGAAACGCAGGATTCACCATATTGCAAATAAATGCCTTGTTCTTAAACTTATATAGTATGTTTGTGTGTGGGTGGGAGGACCGAATGAAAAAGATCATGTAAGTTTTTAAAAATATTCAAGGAATACGCCGATGGAATATGTCAGAAAGTACTCTATCTGTAAGTGATAGCAAATAAAAACTATGAATGCTGGGAATATCCCATTTGCATCATTATACAATCACAGTCATTAAAAATGTTAAAGTTTCAAACCTAAATAATTTTTAGCGTGCATATGGATCGAACTATTGTGACTCATCCATAAGACGGTTCGAGGTGACAGTGGCGATAGTTGAGGAGCCAAGACTCACGTAGTGAAGACAAATGGGAAGAAGAACAAAATAAATTGTCTCACTTTATTTCTCTGTTGATTAGTAATTTACTCTTGAATAAAAAAATAATTAAAATGTTTCTAAATTCAAGCGTACTTCAATCCATCATTTAATGTGCAATGTTGCGAATGTCTTCGATCTATGTGTTTTGATTTCTAAATCCAAGTGGCCGATCCATTATTTTCTTACCAGATCACTTTCATATTTTAAGACTATTTTCTAATTTTTAATTCACTCTCTTCGACAGCTTTTCATCAGTTCTTTAAACCCTTTATAGATCACATCCGACCAAGTCTGTCCACTCTACCCTGTCACTCTTTTACAACCAAGAATCTGAGGCGTGTTATTTATTTTCGTGTTATGTTTCGTGTTTCAAATGGCGTGTTATTTTATTTTCACAACATTCATAGAATGTATTCTTTAAACTGGGATATATTTGCCCGATTCAAAGCTTATTAAAAGCAGGCAATGAACAAATGGATGCCAACCCCAAACATTAAATGTGATCTTGTCACCATACATAATGCTGCAAAATTGGAGTGCCGAGACTGACTCCAAATGATATCAGGGCAAAGGCAGCGGGATTTTCCCCCTTTGATGTGAGTATTTTTACTCATGACAAGCATTTGCCTTCGTGCGTGACTTACAGACCTGTGATTCATTCATAGCTCATGCAAGATTCCATCATTTTATGTTCTCCAACATGGAATCGGATCCCACCTCCTGTCAATCCAAGTGTACCCCTGACCTCCTCGGGGGATATACCACGAAAACGTAAATCCTTTTCATCTCTAAAACTCGCAGGCAATGAAATAAAAAACAGCAACCTCCAAAACATTAAAAAGGAATTATATTCTGAAAGTTAAGACAAATATTTTTTTCGGATTAGGAAATTCAAGTAAGACTTTTCTCTTTCATTAAGTAAGAACGCAAAGGAAATTTTAAAAACTGCGAACTCTTACAAATAACTAGTTTTGTATATAAAAATTATGATTTAATAAAAAAAAAATTATCTTTGTCACTTTCTGTAATTAAAAATTAATTTTCCATTTACGCTTGTTTTTACTATAGAGATATAACACAGTTAGTTATACAACAGTTAGAGATACAACACTATATTATTTGCATCATTGAATACATACAAGTTTTTCAAGAAATAATTAAAAATGTTAAAATTGAAAATGTTGGTTTTTAAAAATAGGATTTAGATTTAAAACAAAATAGGGTTAAGATCAGCTTTGGGAACTGAACTGTGATCTTATGAAAGTACCCAAAAATAAGTAATATAGAAAATCAATCAAAAGTACAGCATTGATAAAAATTGGTGCGTATAAAAATATTCAATTTCAAAAAGTTTCCAATAACTTTTGGATAATTTTTAGATACATATGACACTAAATCTACATGCATGTTTTTATTAATTTTAGCATTGTATCTTTTCTTACGATGTATTTCCTTTTTAATTCCGAATAATAGAGTGGAGCCTGAGTGCTCTTCGCAAGCTTCACTAGTCTCCTGCATACTTTAAGATATTTATGCTTCGTATTATGGTAGAATTTCTGCCCCAACCGACTTGCTATCTTTATCCTTAAAACATATTATTTTGTATTGTTTTTTTTCTCTTCATTTTAATTTATCCATCTAATAAAATTTTTAATCATGAAAATAACATCTCCTGTTAGCCAAAAAAGAATTTACAATGACCCAACGCAAAACATATTCTCCTCTCAAATTAGAGTGTTTACATACTGAAAAGGATTTCAAGCACACAAATTGTAAATATAATAAATCTCTTGTAACAACATTCGTCTCCTGCTAAAAACTTGGACCACATTTTCACTATGAATGAACTGCATCCTAGTATGTTCCTTATCACAAATTTTAAAACCAGAGATTCGCGACTCTATTTCTAAGAGAGAAGAGATTAAGCCTTCACTGAAAATTTTCAATCCGCTCAATTAGCTGTAAAACTTGAAGGGTTATTCTTCATGTCGGTCAGATCTTGAACCTGAGCCACTATCACTCCGGCTCCATCGATTCGTCACGTGCCCACTCAGCATGAGCTAATTTCATCTCAGATCAACACAACGTGCCGGGGCTCATTCATCACGATGCGTCTTGTCGTCACATCCATCCATCGTTGACGAGGCGAGCGCGACCCATTCTTTTCGGATGCTTCTCGAATCGTCTGCTTGGTGGCTCACTAATCGTCCGCTGCGGAATGGCGAGTCTTGAATTAGGTCTATATGAAGTGAGGTGCTCACTTTTAAAGTATTTTCAAACTGAAACAGGACATATCTACCTTTGTAGCTGCATACTAAAATTCTGCAGAGGGAGTTTTTTTTATTTCCCTTTTTATGCATGTTCTGTGAATGATGCTAATTCATATAAAGGTACCTGCAATAATATATGATGCAAAATACGAAAGCATTGCGTACTCATCTGCTTGGTAATATTGTATACTAATCAGTGGCAATTAGCATATGCAGTTTTTATGCGCAAAATTTTGTGAAACTTTTTATTTGCCATGTGTTGTTTTCTACTTTTTGACTTCTGTGCGAGATGTGATGAAAAGTATTGTGAATTGAAGTCCTAACTTTAAAATACGCACAAGCAAAACGTTTGTCATATATTAACGGGAAGAATAGATAAAAACTGAATGGAGAGGACGGATATGCCATTGATTGGTTCAAATTACCAAATTGTTATGCATTAATCAATATGATGATTAAAAATAATGATTATTAAACAATCATGATGATAAATGTGACACATAATATAGAAGAAAATTCTGGAATGACCAATTCAATTTTAACTTTTCATGACAACGGAAAATCAGTCTGATATTTAAATGACAAAAAAATGATTGAAGAGGGTGATGATGCAAAGTTGTAATCAACAGGAAATCCGAACTTTACTGCATCTAGTTGCTATTTCTTTATATTTTTGGGAAACTCTTTTGTTGATTAAATGGTAATTAGAAAGAGATCGTTCTTGTTTCAGATTTTTTAACGATAAAGATCAGAAAGTCTAAAAGTTTGAAGTTGCAAAAAAAAATGATCAGACTGTTAAAGTATCAAACGCAAAACTGTATTATTGGTGTATTTTTTTTCTTTATTTGTGCTTCATTTTATAGGCGAAGAGCAGCAATTATTTTTGCACCAATCTGGTATTTATCCCATAATAAAAAAATATATATTCTTTTACCAGTTAAAATAGTTCATTTCAATCTGATATGAACATGTCTTGAAGGGTTCCTTGAATGCTGTTTCATTTGGGATTTGCTTTTGGAGTGTCTTTCCCTTTCCGTGGAAGAGCAGTCATACAGCACTTTTCAGTACAACATGATCCTATTTGGCGTTAGAGAGTTAGTAAGGAAACTTTTCCAAACTAACGGAGGTAAAATTCCATACGAAATACACCAACATCAGCAAAAGACATTTTACAAGGATTAGATGGTGAATAAATTCCTCTTCTAGAAAAAGAAACTTCGCTCTCGAAATGTTCTCCCCATCTTCCTAGAATTGTAAAGTTTGATAGATCCTGCCGATATAACGAAACTTTATAACTTATAAAATTATTTTTACTGGCGGAAGCTCTCCGATCCGCTTTTATCATGCGCCTTTTCTAATTTAATAAATGTCACCGATAACTCGAAACAAAAGCCTCGACTCGAAACCCTCAGCACACTATTTTCCTTTCTGCAGCGGATAAAGAACATGGGAAATTGTATTCAGGACGCGGCGATCAATACACGTCTCAAATAAAAACTTGACTATGCGCCGTAGAGCCGTTATTTTTCTTCGCGAATTGAACTCATAAATTAACTTTTCTCCGTTTCCTTTAACAGAAGCCGACACAGAGTTCATCGAAAACAGCGCCCAGTGGATTTACGTGACAAAACTTTGGCGGGAAATTTTTACAAAGTCATTTTATATGAATGCTTAGTAGCATATTACACACACACACACACAC
>JAOUZG010004505.1:6903738-6930736 GCA_026289955.1 Argiope argentata | reverse complement strand
TATATATATATATATATATATATATATATATATATATATATATATAAGAAACAATGGTACTGAAATTATGTGCAAAATATCGTCCAAAACCAACACAAATTATTGATTTAAATACTTTTGTGTTAAATTTTAAAAACTTGATCTGCGAGATGTGTTGAATCTATCCTATTGATTAACAAGGCCAATATTTTCTAAGAATTATATCCTTCCCAGCACTCATTCAAACACTTTTTTTTATAAGTATAAATGAATCATGAATCAGAGTAAAGACACATAATTTTGAAATAACCGGAATGAAAACATGTTGAGAAAACATTAATTTACACTGAAATATACCAAATTATTTGCTATCCAAAACAAAAAGCCTAAAATTATAAGAATCTGATTGTTAAATTCCACGTAAAAAATCCAAATGCATATACGCAAAATAAGGAAGAAGATTGATGAATATCAAAATATAATATTCTAACTTTCTGAGATTACTTATTTTAAATATTCTTCGTTTTAAGTGGATGCAAAAATAGTTTGCTTCTATTTAAACCAAATTCGTTTTATGTTGTAAACTGTTCAGAAACATTGATCTGTAAAATCTATTTACGAATTTAGAAATTTAGAGCTTTAAAGTTTCCTTTTAAAAAATAACACTTTTTTAAATTATATTTCTTTTTTATCATTTATCAATATTTTATAATTCTTTTTAAGTTATATTTTAACGAATTTAGTTCATTTAGGATCTTATTTTCGGATGTTTAAGTTAGCTTAAGAAAAAAAACATTTTCTTTTAAATGAGCGTGATTTTTTTATAAAATATCAAACGTTTCAACTCTCTCTAATTCTTCAAACTTTTTAAAATCTTTAATCAAAAAAATTCTTTTTACAATTTTTAGTCAACAGTTTTACAATTCTGAAATCACAAATCAATTCCTAATTCTTTTAAGATGTTTTTGAATTTTAGCATTTTGTTGTGCCTACAGTTTTGAAAGAGTCAAACTAATAAATATAAGTTAAAACATTATTGCACATAAATATTACAAAGGAATATAAAACATACCCACATGAAAAATGGTATTTCTCACCACGATGGCCAACTATATGAACCGCTCTCTTTGAAGGTGCTCTGCAAGTTTTTGACAAAAAGCTAGTAAATACCCCTGGATGCGATCACCTATGATTTTTTAAATCTATAAACAGTACCCGAGTAAGTGCTGCAAAACTTTCAACATTTTAACAACATAAAATTATTTCATAATTACAAATATACTTTGTAAGTAATAAACCTTCCGCAGACATAACATTTTATAGAAAAGTTTTACCACATCATTTATTTCCGTGGTAATAATAATAATAATAAGCAATGTTAATAGAGGATGTAATAGATTACAGCGATGTTTTCGCGAAACAAAATATTAATTTAAAATTAACCTCAGTGAGGCATAAATTTGTGCAATCCTCAAAAATACCAAAGAAAATATTGATTGCCAATTTATTATAATCTGGACTATCACACCTGCCAATTCATAAGGATTTTGGAGCTATCGTGAAATCCGAAAGATAAAAAAAGGTTATATTACTAAATATAATCAATCCATAGAACAACAATGTAGAAAACATAAGAAAATATTTTACATGAAATAAAAAACCTTTATTTTTATTTAACAAAATAATTAGAAAATGCAATTCCAAAATGATGAGAAAAATATTAATGATGTAGAGGTAAATTAACTAAAGAAATGTTGAATAAAGTTTTTAAAAAGTACGATTATATACGATTACAAACTATATATGATTATGTATAAAACTTCAGTTGATGTAAATGCGCATTTTAAAACACTATATTCATCACCTGGACGAGAAAGACCACAAATGTTTGAAAACATAATATTATCACTTTAACATCATCATGAAAGGACCTTTACATCCAGAAACTGAACGATGCTTAATTCTATTATCTGATATCTCGACAATATATCATAAATACTTCCAGAAACTTTTTTATAATGATAAGTATTAAAAACGGGACATATGTATTAATTTAAGTTGTTATAATTTAAATGGCATTACCTGAAGGAATATTTAAATAGTGTTTTAATTATTTTTGGACTTGTTTAATAAAAATCCCATAAATTTAATATTTTTCTAAGATACGAATTTTTCGATTTTTAAAGCGGTTTAAGTCATTTTGAGGTCGTCAAAATTATACATTTCCCTGAACTGATGCTTTAAAAATGATGAAATCATAAACTAAAGCCAACTTAATAATTTTAAAAAACACAAAATAAATGTATTAACATATTCCAATACTTTTTAAACCACTAAAATATAAACTCTTAAATATGTTCATGTATACTTACAATAAAGTTAAGTGTGTGTGTGTGTGTGTGTGTGTGTGTGTGTGTGTGTGTGTGTGTGTGTGTGTGTGTGTGTGTGTGTGTGTGTGTGTGTGTGTGTGTGTGTGTGTGTGTGTGTGTGTGTGTGTGTTGACTGGACCGTATCACCTGAAACTACCAAATTTGTTACGTGTATACCTTGGAGATCGGGAACGTGCATCTTGGAATTCTCTTTCTGAATCTTTAATTAGAATTTTAATTATTAATAAAAATTAAGTTTCTTGCCAAAAAAAAATCTTTTTATTTCTCCAACGCACCAAGAGTACGACTTCAATTTGTTTTTCCTCCACGCTAATGAGGTTACGTGTAACATGCTTTAGACCGATTATTTTAAACGATTCTGCTTATTTTCTTAATGTTTCGATGCATTTAAAATTAATTATTGTTAATTAATAGATTTTTGAGATTCTTCAATACTTTTGAATTAAAATAAAGCAGAATAAAGAAAAAAAATGCTAAACTGCATAGCATTATTTCAGCTGGCGTAGAAAAATCATGTATTTTCGTTATCATAAATGGTGTTGAAAACTCACGCGTGGGCATTGTGTTCTGATGGTTGACAATTGTAGCTTCAACGGATACAGACTAGATTCTGATTAATTGGTTTACTGTTTTGTTTTACTTCATAAAAACACTGCATATAAATTATTTTTGGTTAGTTGTGGGATTTTATAATTAAACAGTATTTATGTTAGTTATATATTTTTCATATATTCTTATAGTTTTAAGTTCATTGTGGGTTTTTTAAGTAATTTTTCCCCACGTCAACGGGGTTAGGCTTAACATGTTTTGGATAGATTACTTCTGATATTGTTCAAGCGTTTTTGCTTTTATTTTTATTTTTATTATTATCAACGATTTGTTTCGGTTTTGTTTTACGTTCTGTATTCTGTTCTTGATTTTTGATAAATTTAAAATCAAACATTGTTTATTAATTGATCTGTTCATGATGAATCAGAAAATTTTGTTGAAATTTTTTTGAGATATTACATAAATTAAAAAAGATATTCTTTTCTGCCCATAAGGTTTAAATGCTCAACGACACTGTTTTCTGTATTCATATTTTTTTTAAATGTTTTGTTTCAGTAAAAAATGCAAAATTAATGGAGTTTAATCATTTCCATTTTAATTTAAAGCATAAACTGTACGGTAGCAAACAGAAAACTAGAGGGGTGCATATCAAGTTGTGGCTGAAGGCCGTTATAATATAATGAGTGAATTGTATGATTATCGAAATTTGAAGCTTTAAAATATTTTGATAAAGAAGCTTTTAGAATAAGAATAACATAAACTATTCAATTATTAAAATTTTAACCAGCATTAAGATTGGCCAACCGACTGGTCGCCAAAGGCATTTAGTATAATATAAAGCGGACTTGCATCCTTTTCAAAGAAAATATCTCACATGTACTTCAGAATCCAACAATTTAATTGATGCTTGGAAATGATTTGAAATTTTTTATTCTTCATATTTACTAAATTTCTAATTCATGCATTCAGCAATTGTTTAAACTATTTGAATAAAAACTTCAATTTAAAAAAAATTGGAAAGCGAAAAAAAATATTAAAATGGGTAAATTTTCTAGCAACTAGCAAATTGAATTTTAAAAAAATTCAGAATTAAATGGATAAAAAACCCCGTTAAGATAAAAATCTTAATATGAGTAAAATTTCTAACTATTCTATAAAAAATTGAATAAAGTTCGTTTTAAATGCATCTGCAAGAAATCACAAAATATTAATATGAAAATAGCTTGTGCAACGGCATTTGGATATGAGCTATTCTGAATAACATTTTCTGTATGATTAATTTCGGTTTCGCAGAAACTTTCCAGTTTTATTTGAAGCATTTTACCTTTCACCGCCCTATCCTGACGACGAAAATTTCTGTTTTTTTACCTCATTAGAACAAACAAAAATAAAACATATACAAAGCATTCTGAACGCGTTACGGCCGTCCTGCTGAAGTTTCAAATGAGCGCTCTAGATGAGTTACGGACGACGAAGAGGTCAATCTAAGTGCCTCCCAACTCTTGCCATCTATATTAATAAAAATGGAGCGAGAAACGCGTTGCTAAGCGCAAAACTAGAGAACGGCTCTACCGATTCGGCTAATATTTTAAAAATGTGTTCGTTAAGACACGAGGATGGTTCTTATGGAGAGAAAAAATGAAAAAATTGCGAGGAAAATAGTTAAAATGACACTTTTCTTACTTTTCCGCCAAAAATCTTCATTTCCTCCCCCCCCCACACCAAATAAGTAAGATAACAGGAAGTAATGATTTGTTGAGAAAAAAAAAATACGCGAAGTCAGTTGGTTTTCATTTATACATAGCGCGAAGTTTAAAAAAGAAATAAAATACTTGCTTTTATCCAGCTGATTATGCTGATTAAAAACATTCTTCCAAACGGACGTGAATATCATTTTGTTCGTTTTTCATTTTTTAATGTTGCTATTGATAGTGTTCTGATATAAAGTTGTTTTTTGCTGTTCTTAAAGATAAAATTTCTTTTTTATATATAAATGCGGCATTAAGAGCTCTTAATATGTTCATTTTATTCCTGAAAGGGTTTATGTATTAAAGGATTCTTTTTATTTTCTTAGTGTTTATTCTGTATGAATATTTAATTTATACCTGCCCAAAATAAAGTCTGGGCAGGGAAGTAAAAAAAAGAATAAAGGGCAAAAGGGTTTGTAGAAAGAAAAAAAAAGGATAGAAAAAAGGGTTTGCAGGAAAAAAAGAAAAGAAAGGTGTGTGTGTGTCACTATTATTTCCTATATGCGCATTTACCAAGCTGTTTTTAAACTTTCGCATCTCTTGAAAACCAATTGGGTCTTTATTTGTTTAGTGTGTTTACATTTATGAAAATTTGAATCTCATTATTCTATAAAAACGTAGAATTTTAGACCTTTCCCTCCACCATTTAAGTAAAATATCAATTCCGGGACAATCATTGCTTGGATAGAAAGAGAAAGATGAGTAGTACAATGAATAGAACATCTGAAGAAAATTATACTAAATAATACTATGAATGAATTATATGATTATCAAAATTTGTTTGGTTTAAAAATATTTTGGTGAAAAACCTGTTATGAGACACAACTACATAAAATATTATTTGAAAATTGTAGCGAGCATTAATACTGGCGAACCGACTGGTCACCAAAGGTGGCTAGTTCCTAATAAAATCATGTGCCTTGTTGCAAACTTGTTAACTTCTGAGTCTATCGAATGAGAGTCAGCAATAAATTATGTTGATAGCTTGGAAAATCTGATTTTCATTTTGAATCAATCGTAATTAGAGTCTTAGAGATTGACCCAGAATTTGGATGCCGAGGAAAAATTACAAATAATTCATAAATAAAAGTTAAGATTGTGAGAAATTGTTTTAGTTTAATTCAGGGATGCACAACCTTTTCAGGATGAGGGGCCAAAATATGACAAAGGATCCTTTCGAGGGCCAAAGCAGCAAATGAATGTTAAATTATGTTATAAATGTGAAAACACTGGTTTTTTTGTGGCAATATGTATAAATTGCAATTATTACATTAATTATTTTACTCAAGCAACATTATGTAATAAATAAATGAGACACAAACATTATAGATTTGATTAAAATACTTTGACTCCAAAAAAAGATTCCTGCTAAATAGGGGGTAAACTTGAAATAGAATAACGGAGAAAAACTTTTTGGTAGTTATACAGAGAACACAATTTAAATTTTGTGAAAAAAATTAATAATAAAAATTACTAAAAATTAATGGGACTGAGTATTTGAAGTTATTGATTTTATGTTGGGCTTAAAACTGGTTGTGGCAATATGTAGAACAGAAGGAAGGGTCTCATCTATTATTCTATTACTTATTTTTGATTTCTTTGAATTCATTACTGAGAAAGTTTGCTCATGCATGTAATTTGAAAAAAATCAGAGATCTGTAAATCAATTAAGGCTAACTGCACACTCTCACCCACTAGATTTACGTCAAAAGAAAATGGAGAAGAAAATACATCAAATTTTGTTTGGCCCATTTCAAAATCTGAAAACTGATCATGAAATGCATTACGCAAGATTTGAATTTGATCCTCATACTGCAACTTTCATGTGTGGAAATTTTTCACATCCGCGAGCTTCGTACTCGCAGGTAGCCATGAAGGGAACAAATTGAAAAGCCGCGGAATAAAAAGTAAATAAATTCGATGAAACAACGGTAAATTACTTATTCTGATGTAGAACCGTTTTTGTATAGATTTTCCCCCCTGTTTATTTGAAAAAGTCTTATTCCATTTAATATTAGTCTTATTTTATTCACAACATTCGCGGGCCAACTTTGAAGGCTACGCGGGCCAATTTTGGCCCGCAGACCATAGGTTGTGCATCCCTCGTTTATTTTATTGTAAAAAAATTAAATGGTTTTCCAGTCATAATCTGAAATAACGTCGAAGTAGGAAACACATTTAATGATGTGCGTGTCAAAATGACTTTATATCTCCCTAAATATCTGTCACATCATTTTGAAATTAATTTTCAGAGAATTCAATCAAAGACTGATTCAATTTTAAACTCGAAATTGAGAAGCCAAATTTTCAAAAATTTTAGGACATAGAGTTTTGTAACGATTTTTTTATCTTTGTAATGTGTTACCTCTGTCTTATCTTTGTAGTACGCATCTCTATCTTATTAGTGCACTGAAATTCAGTTTTTAGTTCACTAATAAGATAAAGTCCTTCAAAATTTTCATTATGTTTCTTTGCTGTCTTACGATTTCGTAATTTTTATAAAATTAGTGAGTCACTAAAAGAATTTTTCTGCTGCGAATAAAATTATTGCAGTTCTAAATAATGTGTTCCAAGCAATTCAAATCACAATCTGTTATTGACAAGCAGTCAATTTATTGAAAAAATCAAAATAGAAAAAAATCCATAAAGAAAGAAAAGACATTAAAAAATAGTTACCAATAATCTCAAGGAGTTTTAAATTAGTATTATTAAACCCCAATTTTCATTGCTTAAAAAGTAAGCGATATGACGCTTCTTTAAAAGGTAGCAAGCCCAACACATTCATATCATGAGCAAAAGAAACAAACAAAAAATGAGTTATTTCATACTTTAAGGACAAAGCCATGCTGATACTTTTATTTTTCTTGGCCATGTCCTTTTAGCGCCGTTTCTCCTCCCTCTTTCCGGCCTTTTCTCAGGAGCTGCTGTTACGACTCCTCCCCTGATCCCTCGATCTCCTTTTTGCTCCGCCGTTCCGAGGTAACAAAGCTTTCGCATCATCCTCCCAGCTACAGATATCGCTGCTTATTCTCATCGCATCCGAAGGAAAGACAGAGAAACCCCTCTCCCACCCCCTCCTTCAAAGTGTATTGCACTTCTTTTATTGCTCTTCGCCCTGTGCATTACGCTATGCAGGGTAGACGGTCGGACTTACTCTTTCATAATTTTTGCTTGAAAGGATGAGACCCGCATCAACACTACGTAGTTTTTTTGTTGTTGGATCTGCTAAATAGACTGTGATTAATTCGGTACGAAATAGAAATGCTCATTTATAGGTTATCAAAATCCTTCTTCGGGAATATTTGCACTATTTTGAAATATTATCCTTAAATGTGTAAAAATATTAACAAATCTAGCTTTTTTCCCACCTTGTGCCTTTCGACTTTTTAATCATTATCAAAGATAATAGACCTTCCCAACAATTATATTAAGGAGTCATTTCATTCCCGATGAATTCAATACGTACTTGACTTACGAAAGATTTGCAACACAAGTGCTTGTCTTGTGTTGCAAATCTTCTAGTAAATCAGGTCTCTGAATCAGAACACGAGCCTGGGCTCTGATGTCCATTCTTCTTCCTTCGCAAAAATAACTGAATTTCTCCATTAAGCATAGTTAAATATTTCACTGTTAGGAATGTAATTTTATTACATTTGCTCTCCTACTTATATACAAATTCATACATACGTACATACATACGTGCAGAGAGAGAGAGAGATGATATCAACCTCTGTAATTTCTAAAACATTCTTCTATAGTTGATTGACACAACAAATTTTATATTAAGTCTGCAGTGTTGCAACAAGATAAATGTGAATATTGTTTTTTTTTTCATTTTGTCCGAAGAGAAATTAAATCTCTCTGGTTCAAATGACCTTTGTAGCAATTCAACAGAACTACTGAAAAACCTTTTGAAAAGCAGAAGATTTTAATGTAATCGCCAGTAATAATATTATTTTACCAAAATTAATATTAACCTTAATACAGGTATGTTTATGGGTATTTTTCTTCGTCATAATTTTCTAATATACATTTAAAGAAAAACACTCGCCAATCATTGCTAATAACAATAGAAAATTATGATATTTTTCCCAGGTTTAATTTTTTTCTTTCAGTGTAATACAACCCATATTTCTTATGCATCCAAAATAATTTATTACGCGACAGTAAGCGCACAAAGTCTAAAAGCACGGCAGCGTCCGATCTCACCAATAATATTTCTTATTTTACACAAGTTAACAAACGATACTTTTGAAGAACTTACTCTGGGATTTACACGAGAGAAAGCCCATTTTTAATAATGATTTGATCATTGCTGAAATCGAATATAGAAGATAAAAACTGCCGGAAGGTCGTAAAAAACGCGATGCTGAAAGAGAAATCCGAAGATGATGCTCTTGCTTCATTTCAATAAGAAGTGAAGATTGTAAGATTTCAAGAAATCCACATTTCAAGTAAATGCGAAGAAAAACTTAAGCAGGTTAAATAAATCTTCCGATTCTTCCCACTATTTCAAGTTAAAACCTAAAAATGTATTCATAAATAAATTTTAAAAATTGTGACTGTAAATGCAAATTAACGACTGAATAAACGCATCACAAATGCATATTTTTTTCAGTAAAGATTATATACAAACATTTATCTCTCTCTCTCTGTATATATATATATATATATATATATATATATTAACTGCAGTGGATTTGAGTTTTTCAAGTAGGTGCGAATCTCCGATGTCACATTTCTGCCCATCAGTCAACAGTTCTGCATTAATTATTTGATTCCATGCACTGAATTCAAGAAAATTGCCGTTGATCTGAACAATTCAAATGTTCAGCACCAAAGGTAAATGAAGCACTCTTCTGGAAAATAACAACTGGTACGGCTCAGATTTCCCTTCAGGTGGGATCAACTTTCAGCAGAATTGGAGGTATTCCTCCCTGACACCTCCAAATCTGCTTCGAAAGGAAGCGTTAGCGTGACCAAGAATGCAGCGGAACTTCCTATGTTCCGCTGCAATTCTCAAGTTCTGGTGTCGTTTCGGCTAATTACAGTTTTACAGTTTCCTTCTTTCCAATCCAAATCATGTATATGTTCGCAACTAACTTATCTATAATGTTCATTATAAATACTTTTATATTAGGATCATTTTTCAAAAAAATTTTACCTTTAGATGCTATAACTTTTAAATTGTGTTATATTGGACCTTTATGAATTTTCACTAAAATAAAATGGAAATTTTAAAGATACGATGCGCTTAAGTAATCATCGACACCGACGGCTATGAGGGTCGGATGAGTTTCTTTGGTTTTCAGGAGTAGGGAATCTTTTAAAGTCGTTCTTTGTAGTCGGATGGAATGAGTACATCGCAGCTCAACAGAAATATTAATGGGGTGAGGGAAGAAGGCCAGATAATTTTTATTCACCTTTTATTCTTTAAATTCGAACTGAAGTAGAAACTTTAATTTAAATAACCTCTTATCTACCTTATGAAAAATATATCAGTAATTGAGTTATCATGCTTTAAAAAATAGTGAAAAATGGATTATGAAACTTTTTTTACATTTAGTAGGTTTCATTTCATGCAGCATCCGTTTAAATAATATTTGATTCAACTAACATAAAACAACATTCAATTTTAATCGTAATAATTTCAATTTTGCTTCATTTGTTTATTTATTTTGTGATAAGATATAAATAAAAATATAAAAATTTGGGTGCAGTCTCAAATCGGTACATTTCATTTCAGATTACTTTAATAATTTTTTTCTGTAATAATTCGAGTGAAATTCTTTCAATCCAGACATCGTACAAGTACTTCATTTTTGTAGATAATTAGTCGCTAAATAAATTCGGTTTTATACATTTAATGATCTTTAATTCAATATGAAATTAACTATTATGCGTACCTTCGAAACAAATTTAGAGAAATTACTTCTTCCCCATTCACCAGGGACATATTGTTTCTGCATCGGAAAACTTCTAAAAAGGCTTTAAATTTTCATTTAAATTATCCCGAAAAAACAAATGGATATTTGCTTATGAATTCGTCAAGAATAGAATTTACAATGCCCCATACTCAATTTTTTTTCTCTGAAATGTCATTATCAAACTTTATTCTTCGAGAAGCGATGTAAGCAATAACAAGTTTGCACAATGTATTTGGCACCAGGCATCATAGATAACAAGTCCAGGCAACTCAGAAACGGGAACAATGTAGAATTTTCGTTTGTCAGTAGCATCCGCTTTATTATTAGTTTTCCTTTCCTTTGCCTTCAGTCTTTGTCTTTTTTTCCCCTGCCAACTAGATGTTCCTGCTCATCTCTTCTTAATCACACTCTGATCCCCTGATAACTCGATTTCTTTTTCTATTCGGCTCTTTCCTGTTTATTCCTACCTTTGTTCACCCTCTCGTCTTAGTTCTGAAGAGACTTGCATCGGAATTATTTTTTTTCTCTCATCCAGTGCGATAAGCTCCACAATGCAAACAGCTTTTATTCTCCTTTCTCCACCCTGTGCCTAGAAATATCTGCTTTTTCATGAGCCAGAGTATTCTTCAATTTCATTGGCGATATTAATTCAAAAATGTTCTTATATGAGTCATCAACCCTATGATATCTAGTTAAAAGAAAGTGAAGGCTTACTCCAATATTGAATAAAACTCTGAAAGTTAAAAACTTCTATTTATGGAGGCCCAGTAAATACATTCTATTTATGGAGGCCCAGTAAAGCACACAAAAAAGCTATTCGAATAAGAATTATATTTTCATAAATATAAACCAATAGAGCTAATTGAAGCAACCGTTCTTATACATTGTTGAGATCAACTCTACTGAAACTTATGAAAGACGGATCCCTCTGTTTCTGCCAACAATGAAAAATAGAGGTGCGTGCTTCTGTACTGCCTGTGCGCGTCTCTGTGCGCGCGCATGTAATGCAGGTGATTAACAGTACATTGACTTTAATCTAAAGCTATCGAATTGGCACAAATATACTCCAGAGGAATAAAAATGTGCATACGAAAACAATTTTTTGAAAGTTTAATTAATTAAAATTGGGAAAGTTTCAAGCGTTATCACAATAACTTCTAAAAATAAAATTGCATTGAAGAGAATAATTTTTGAACCATTATAATAATTTTTTTAATTTAATTTTTTCCTAAAATTTAATATTTTTTTCCAGTATAATTTTCACTAAAAATTTCTTCATTATTATGGAAACTAAATCATCCATCGTTCAAATATTACTTCATCGTTTTATCAGGTATTACATATCCACTTTTCTTCAACTAAAGAAGAAAGATGCTGTCCATTATTGGCTCATTTTACAAGAAGAATCAGGTGGTGAAATTCTATCATCGAATAAAGGAACTCAAAATAGAAAAGGAAGTACAAAGAAATGACGTTTTCAATTTCACTATTATATCATTGGAATGGACTCTGGTTCGAATGTTTGCTTGTTTTGTAAATAGAGCAGGCACAAGGCCGCAAATTAGAGGGGTGAAAAAGTGAAGAATCTCGCAGATTAATTTTAAAATTGGCCATCCTATACGATAATTAAAATCACCGATTTAAAAGTAGAAATAAGTATTAAAAGAGACCCTACCTAAAATGTTCATAAGAAATCGTCTATGCATTTAAAATTGTACAAACTTTGAAGCTTAAAAGGGAAACACCCTTTTTTGATGTCATGAATAGACTCCCCAAAGAAAAAAATATCCTGGGAACAACTTTTAGTTAATATAACATGATTACATCGGGAGATATTTAATACTTTCTGTTAAGGGATTGTTTCCAAATTTAGAAGTGTAAGCTTTTAATATTTTCTGTACGTACATAAAAGGGTTTTTTCTCTAAAAGCATCTGTAAAGTTACAATCTACATGTTAACATTCTTATGTTCATTTACCATATTAAAAATTTTTGTGAGTATTGTGATCATTTCTGCAAAGAAATCTTCTAAAGCATTGGAATTTCGCTTAAATTATTCCTCAATATGATTCTTCATCTCGTTAAAAGCAGTAAAATTATAAGTTTTTTTTTCATATGAGCAAAAGATATAAAATGAAATATTTTTTTTTTTAGTTTTTAAAAGAAATGTTAATTTTAAGGGTAAAATTGATATCTTACTGCTTCAAGGAGAAAAAAATTAGCTTGGATTTTTTTTTCTTTTGCGCTATATACTTGCATTTCTTTATCCGAATATTCTAATCCTATCATCGCTGCTCCCAATACGTAAATGCATATGAAATGATACATCTTTTTATCTTACATGTATTCTAAGAAGCAGTCCATTTCATTCCGTGCTAATTGTAAAACATTTTTTTCCATGCTTTATCAGCAACACTGTGTTCTAATCATAGACTTTTTATTTGCCAAATATCTCACTGCATGAAGTCATGTACACACTATTTATGAGTGTCACAGACAGGAAAAGTAAATTACAGAACACAACTCTAAATTTTCTTTCGTATCTTTAATTTCTATTATTGTAGCAATATCTAAGCCATAATTCATCGCATGTCTTGTTGCTTCTTACATGAATAGAAATTTGAAAGGAGGCGTAATAATAAGCATTATTTTATATACTTATACGAATAAATATCCATTACCATAAGAATAGTTGTCATGAATAGATAATTATAGGAATAATTGTTCATTTTAATGTCTTTAAGAAATAATTCCTTAAATTTATTTGCTGGAAATTTATATTGGAACCTATTTGCTGCAACAGAACAAAGTTATTTTAATAAAACTGGCATTGAAAAAGGTAATATTTATCAATCAACCCTATTTAAAAAAATTTAAAAAATTACAAATTGTAATTATATTTATTACGATTATATGTGTATGTATATCAGTATACAAGATCCATATTAGATATTAATAATAATATATTGATGACTGATTTTTATTTGTGAATACATACAATAATAACAATCAAGGCAGAATAATGAAATGTGTGGCTTGCGAAAGAAATATCGTGCCCCTAAATAAACATCAGAGAATTCAAATAAACACAAACGGCCTCGTCCTCATTAGAAAGTAGTTTAGTTTGTTATTCATAAATTAAGAGATAATTCGTTAGCAGGCTTGTAAAATAAACAGTTAAATCCATAGAGTATTAATATTTTTTATAAACAACATTTTTTTAAAATCTGCTCTGCTTTTGTAAATGAAATTATACAGGCTGAAGAATTATTTCGCAGGAATATAAACGCTGGCACTGAAAATTACATCCGTTTTTATAATGAAATTGCCTCCATAGTTTTAGCATCTAAAGTGTAGATATTTATCAAATTTTGAAGTAAGACTCATGCACGTAAAGTGATTCATCAGAAGAAGCACTGATTTAAATGAATGAAAATTGACAAGTGATCTCATGATTACAATTATGATTCCCCATCAAAATTTACTTTTGTCCAATCGAAAATAGTCCTTCAAATTCAACATTTTCTGTTTATTTGTTTTACTACACTACGTAGCACAGAGAACTTTCAAAAATCTGAAATGGAAATGCTAGCGCTCGTGACACTTAAGTCATGTCCGTCCACCACCTTGTGCAGGGGAAAAGTGAAAAAAAATGATATAAAAAATTTAAGTCAATTCTTACTAATGTCAACAAAGAACATTTTTATTTTAGTTACTTTTTATTAAACAATTACAATTGTTGTTCTCGTGTTCCGCTTTGCAACGGAAGGAAGGATGCAGTAGCTTCTGAGGGTGTGGACCCCTGAGTGTCCGAGGGCAGAATTCTGACTTCTAGCTCACACATGTCACAAACCTTTTTTACGGTTCATTCATAGATTTCATTCATGCACAGGAACCGAGAATGATCGCCTCTAACCCAGCACCCCCCAGTGGTATTACACTCGACATGGAGGTCTTTGTGGCCACAACAGATTTAGAGTCCACTGAGCACGCGCACACACACATCGATAGGCGATTCCGATCTCGCAGCCCAACGGAAGCGAATCCAACGCCTTACCAACCAGACTATCATGGCCTAATAATTTATTTACTAAAAATAATGCATCAAAAAATTATACTTACGTTAAATTTTCAACGCCAAATGAGGATTCACTGCCAATTGAGGCAGCACAAAATATCTGAAATGTGTACGCCAGTTGAGGAAACGCAATATAGTTTAGAAATTTCTAATTTTCTTTATTCTGTATTATTTTAATTCGAAAGTACTTCAAAAGGAATTCGAAAAATGAATTAATTAACAATGTTTAACTTTAAAGGCAACAAAAGAAAATAAACTGAATCGTTTGAAATAACCTGCCGAAACATGTTAAGCCTAAGTTTATTGCCGCTGGAGAAAAAAGAAACTAAATTCCTTTCATATTTGGCGATAAGGAAATGAAGACTTTAGGCGAGAAAATTAGTTTTTCTTTAATTAATAAAAATACGAATAAATCAATGTTTGAAAAAAAAAACTGTATTAACATCAAATGTCCTACACTACATTTTTTTATAAAAAAAATTACTTGAATTTGAGTGGATGAATACAAATTATTTTATTAACAATTGAAAATTGGAACTAGGTATATATATGGGGAGAATGTGAGCTAATAGTCCGAATTGAAAATTGGTAGAGTGAAATGAAAATGAGGTATTGTTTTTATTCGGAGAATAATGAGGAGGAACAATTTTAGTCGGTTTTTTTTTTAGTGGCAGCTGTCGACTCACAAACAAACCTACTGGGGAAGAGTAAGCACATAATATGTAAAGGTACCTTTTTATATAAATCCTTGTTTTGTGGAGGTTTATTTTTGAATTTGAATGCGCTTATTTACTTTTTTAAAATACCACAAAGATTAAATGATTTAGAATTAAGATACTGCACACTTACCCATATACAATAATAGATTTGAAGCATTCTTAAATATTCAGAGAAGAGAAATATTCAGAGATTCTTATCATTATTTAATCATCATTATTTTCTGAAGAAACTCCAAGTTTACAGAAGATCAAGAAAGGAAAAATTTACTAAACATTTATCTCAGAAGGGTTCTTCAGATTCGAAAGCAGATCTCTTGCTATAAAGTGTAGGGTAAAAGAGTCAAATAGAAATGCTAACCCCTTCCTCGCCATTTGAAGAAGTACATTGGACCACCCTAGCACATCCCTACATACGTGGTTAAAGGCGTTTCACAGATAAAGAAATATTTCACTTCGGATCGGATCGGAACAACACCGCGGTCAAGTGTACAACTTAGTAAGTTTTGTTTTTAAACATCTATAACTCGTTATTAGTTAAGAAAAGAAGAAATAGTGCTTGCTTGAAACAGGGTTGATTATCCGCTTGTAATAAGCACGCACAATGATATCCTTTCTCAATGATAACAAAAAAAATGTCATAAGGCAAGATGTAATGTTTGTAATATTCACCTTTCAGACGTGAATTGAGATAAATAATTTTAATTAGGGCAATAAGCACTTTCTTCAAAACAACATTAAAAGGAGCGATTGATCTTCGCATTGGACAGCCGAATTTCGTCGTCAGTTGCCGGCGTGGCCCGACAGCTAGTAAGTTCAGTCACCCTTATAATGTTTTTTTTTTTTTTTTTTTTTTAGAATAACGAATCATTTATTTCTGACCCAACACATTTTTGCGGGATAAATTGAAATAGACAGGAAAATGGTGCTTTTAAAATGCAGTTATATTGGCGACTAGCAATTCTGCCATTAAAATATTGGGTTGCATTTCTTCTTCCCGAAAAAAAAGTAGATTTTCGAACAGAATATGAATTATTTTATCACATGTATTATTAATTCGACCTTTTTCAAATACACCCAATTTTTTCATGGTATGCGCCGTATTCAATATGATAAAAAAAACCTGCTATAAATTAGAATTAAAATAACAACCACCAAAGCGGCTGAATCGTTTTAAAATGAAGAAAAATTTGACGCTAAACAGCTTAATTTCCGCACGACTTTTTTGAACGCATCAAGTGTGTGAAAAATCAAATATACGCTTGACCAAAAATTCGTGTCAAAGAATCTATAAATCATGAACGGAGCAGCGCAGTTATTTTTATTTCTGATGGCTATTCATTGCAGCGTGAGGACTTGTTTTTCTTTCCCTCTCTCTTCTGTTTCCTCTCCACTCTTCCTCTCATTCATCCCGCTCTAAAGTAGCATTTCCCCACTTACAGCCATCTTCGTTTGTTTCGGTTTTCCCCTCGCCTGCATGCGGAACAGACGGACGGCACTCTATGTATCTTCCCGGAATATCGCCCTTCATTTATTGCTCTTCGCCGCTGTTCCGCCCAGCGGAGGGCTTTTTTTTTCGCTCGACGCTTTCTTCATTTTAGAGATCACAGAGATCTCAAAATTTGAATCGGAGGGATCTTGTTTCTTCCCTCGATCTTGACATATTTTAATCAAGTTGAGTAGCTCTAATGATAATAATGTCTGTCCTCTCTTCTAATAAATTCTTCTAAGAAATTCGCTCTAAATTAAATAAAGCCTGACACACTTGACATCTTTTTATCCCGTTTGTAATTTTTGACACGATGATACTTCAAAAACTTCGTTTCATGTGAAATATTTTTTTATTATTATTTCTATATGGGACGACGTCAGTATAATCAGAGTTTGTCTTTTAGTAAAAATAAATTTGAAAAAAATAATTTGATGACGGTTCTTCCAATTCAAAATATTGCTTCAAGGAGTTAGTTGTTTTAAACGGTGCTTCAAAGAATCATCGGCTAACTATCAGCATCAGGCTACTGACAATTGGCCATACACCGGGGTCTCTTGGAATCTTTTTTTAATGGATACTAAGCAGTCTTGATTGCTTTAGAGAACTGACGTTTGATAGAAAGTTGTTTGTAAAACATTTCTTATCTGCACTCAGATTCTTTGGTTTAAAAAGTTTTCTCCAAACCCTATTCACGAAATAAAAAACAAAATCTTATTTTGGGGGAATCTGCCTGCTTTCAAATCTGATAATTTTAAAAAAAATTGGTTACCCGAAAGCGGAAGAAAGAATCGGCGGATCCCCTTGCGTCGGACGTTTTTTTACCAATAAAGCTTGAAGCCAGCTCTTTAAAAGCGGCGCGTGAAACGAAAACCACAATATGCAAAAAGATGACAGCCAATGACATGCAAGGAAAATTTTCCGTAACATTCGGAGGAAGAAAGAGAGAATCCACAAAAATTGAGATGAAACGGAAACTGCTGAAACTAATTTGCGATTCATAAAAACACAACCCATTTCTGTTAAGAACAAATCCACCTGCAAGTAGTTTTGTTTAGAAATATTTGTTTTTTTATATAAATGCTCAACTGAATTTAATTTAAAATTAATTTCATTTAAAAACGTTAAATATAATACTTTGAATTTTGAAATAAGAATTAAATTTTCGAAAAAAAATTTGTAATTTTTGCGATGTATTATTTATGTAATGTATTTTCTTTTAAGTAATTTACTTATTCCAGGTCTTTTCTAAGAACTAAATAAATGCAAGCTTTAAATTCTCATGATTAGTTCGATATTACCTTACTCGTTGTTTCTTTTAACATTAATCTAAAATTAAAATAGAAGATAACATTTGATTTAAATAGAGATTAAAGTATTTTTAAAATAAAATTAAAATCTTAGATTTCAATATTTTAATCCTGTAGGGCAAACTTTAAGTTCTTTAAAGTACTGTTTGTTAAAGCTTTTGACTAAGAAAAAAGATGTACAACGCAGCTTCTTTTCGAGGGTAAGTGTCGGAGTATCAAACCTTTGTGTCGGCTCCCTTCCGGTGGCCTTTCTGAAACTGTCAAATAACGCATAAAAGTATGTGTTTCTTCGATGCTACTTTCCTTTTTTTTAATATTTTGGCAACCAATCTTCAATTCTTCGGGCAACCCATTAAGGCAGAGCATTTATGAAATTGTTTTAAAAACGATAACTTTAATCAGACAGTGTGGAAGTTTACAAAATAGGGACCGTATGTGCTTATTGAACTTCTGTATATTTTTCAGAGGTTTTGCTAATCATTTATGCACTTGAAAAATATCACGTTTCTGAAAGGAAAATATTTTAGGATTAAAATAGAGAAGCTGTTTACCCATTTGTTTTATGCGCGAATATTCCGCAAATTCTGTCCCCGTCCTACGCATTCGTGACTGCATCAGAAATGCTTTTGTTTCAACAGTCCACTAAATGCATTTCATTCCGAAGAAAACTTTTACATTCAAATTATTTTACTTAGTTATTTTTTAATTTATATGCGTTATTTTTTAATTTATTTTGACTGGATAATTTTTAGGTCGGAATTAAGACATTACCAGTTAATTTGGATGTTTGGAGTTAGGACAAGATAGGCTTGTAGGTGAGCCATCTAAATGAGTCTTCTACTAAGCAAAAAATGGGGCTCGGATTTAAAAGCTTCGCTGACGCAACAGTCATCCTCTAAATGATAAAAGTAATTCAGTTTTTGAAGATATTAGTTAGCTACTAACTGTATAATTATGTAATTAAAACTTTATAAATAATTATATGTATAAAAAATGGTTCATATATACATATATATATTTTAAAGTTTTATCTACTTTTAAAACAAATGGGTACGTTTGAATTCTTTTTTTTTCTTATGAATTCTTCAAATAATTTAGCAACAATAATTTTTTTGCTTTTAAAGTTTTTTGCTAAGTTTTTGACTTTTTCCAAATAAATAAGTTTCAATAAGATTTTTGGAACACTTATCCTGGTGTTCACGATAAGACCTAAGCTTGTAACTTATTAATAACTTTTGACAATCAATTTGTATATCGAAAATAAAAAAAAATCTCCTTTTCCCATATTAATAAAATGGAATGCATCATTTAAAATCACATTTTTGGTTTTTGATCGAAAAAAACTGTATTTTTATGAAAATTGAAATTTACTCGAAAATAAATTCATTTGTTTCCAAGATAAAGTATTCTGATATTATATACAGAATGCATTACTAACACAGAAATTTTATATATTATTATTGTTGTTGTTGTTGTTATCACTAATGGCACTTGCCATGGACAAGCGTGATGACGGCTGTCAGCGATTTTAGGCCGAATATGCGTCTCTTCTTTTTGAAGTGATGCCAACTAGGTCAAAGAGTACGACTCAGCAACACACTCATCACATTAACTTGCACAGCCCCTTTTTACAGGAGGTGGGAGGGACATTCTCATACCTTGCAGAGCGTACACAGAAGAACAGCCATGCCCTAACTGGGACTCGAACCCGGTACTCCCAGATCACTAAGGAGACAAGCTATCTCTGAGTCAGGACGCCAGCAGGTCCATCAAACCAACAGTAAAGAACAGAATACGAGGTTTCCTTAATAAATTCCATTATTGCATTACTAAAGCACAAATTTCAATAGCTAGATGAAAATTCGAATTTTATGTGGCATTGGGGACTGCACTGGAGAAGTTTTGTAACCAGGCCAACAAAGAGTTGTTCGTTATCGATAAAAGTTCGGCGTACAGCTTCTGAACATTCTGTTGCGGCAAGCAAGCAAGCAAATCATTTAGCATAATTACCTTTTGTCCGAATGGCATCACCCGTTTTGTTGTTATTCTAAAATTAATTATATTTATAACGCTTACTTAGATGAGAGAATAAAATTACATTTCATTAATGTCGTCTCCCAAGATTTAATACATTCTTATACCACGACGACAGTTCTGTATTTGCCGGAGCCTGCGCTGCTACTAAAGTTATTGTACAGAAACAGAAATAACGTTGCCCAAGTGCTTCGGCTTTACCTATACTTATAACACTTTGCGCTCTGCAGCGGATGATCACACGTTTCGAGTAAATAAGCATCTTTGCTGATAAAGCAGGCCAAGGACGTAAAATTCGAATGCCGCATCTGATTGAAGGTATAGAAAACTCTGATGTTCAGCAAATCGATTCAAACTCACCATGTATAACGCCTTCCGCTCTGAGGCAAATGGTCAGACGTTTTGAGGAAAGAGGCAGCTTAGCTGTTAAAGCAGGCTGTATGCGTAAAACTTGATGCTGCAGGTGGTGTCACGACCACTGTCGATGAGCAAATCGATTCAAACTCACCAGGGACATCGAGTGCTTTCGCCGTCTCTAGGCAACTGGAGATGCCACACACTTCAGTTTGGAGGTGCATGTGGATGGCACGATCCCTATAAGATCTATATAAGGGTGCACACAAACAATCTGTTTATTTATACTCAAATATGGCTTTCGTGAAAGAATGCATTGTCCTAGCGTTGACAATAACTCACTCTATACGCTTATATTCATTTATGTTTCGAATGATAATTGTAATGGATATAGATAGTCGTACAGATGAAAAATATATATACGACTGTAATTATTAATAAATTATCAAAAGGTATAGCTGAAAGGTTATAATATATTTTAAACTAGCCGCCTTTGGCGACCAGTCTTTTCGCCAATATTAATGCCGACTAAAGGGTTAAATCATTTTTTTATATAACTTGGTCTCATAATAAGTTTTTCAGTAAAATATTTTTAAGCTTCAAATTTCGATAATCATGTAATTCACTTACACTATTATGTAGGCCTTCAGCAGTCCTGATCTTTGAATTCCACATCTCTCTCTGATTTTCTATCAGTGCACGTAAAATTGTGTTTTAAATTAAAGTGGAAATGATGAAACTTCAATTAATATAAAGACCTCTTTACTCAATCCAAGCATGTCTTTGAATAAAACTAAGAACTGAAAGCAGAGTAGTCCGACATTGAAGTTTTATGTTCAATACAGAAATTGAAATATTATAATTTTTTTTATAATTTATAAGATCTCAAGGAATTATTCAGCAAAATCTTCACAGCTTAATAGAAACCTTCAGTTTTTAATTTTAATTTTAGATGTATATAAATGCTCTCAATAATAAAAAAATTTTAAATTTATAAATATATATCAAAAAATTATGGTTTAAATTCCTTTGGTCTTATAGATTCATATTTGTAAAATATTCTTAATATTTCAACTTCTAAATAAATAAATAAGCATTTCTATCTTCTTTTACAAATTTTGCTTTGTTAATTATTACGTATGCTTGTTTGAAAGAAGATGCTTTTTCAAATAGCTGACCTACTTTTACCAGTATAGCTTTAATATTACATTACTTCGTTGAAAGAATATGCGTTTTTATTTCGCATGATTCATTAAAATGCCGAGATAAATTACAATCACGAAAGCGAATTCTTTGATTTTGCTCAAAATATCTTCTTCACTTAAGTAAAAGTAACAATTCAAAACATGTCTTATTGTTTTAAAAATTAAAAAAAAGAATGCAAAAATATTTTTCTACTACTGATTATCAATTGCTTTTTGTTCGTCGTTTCTTTGAAATGACGTCATTTTCAAAGTTCGTTTAAGATTTCTTGCTTTTAAATAATTAATCTCGCTCTCAGAATATTATCGTTTGGTGCTTTTCTAAAAATTCTTTTCCAGTTTTAACTGTCGCTCTTTTGGAATATATTTTTACTTTTTATTTTTATTTACTTTAATTCTTTAATGGAATTGTTAATTTTGATATTGCAAACGATCAAGGAAAATTTTGTCTTGCATTTACGGTTAAAACAATATCAGATTTCCTATTGGTTTCATTTCATATAATCACGTGATGAAAATTGTATTTTTCTGTTTTATTTATGGTAGTAATTAACTTTTTTTTAAATCAGAACTTCTGAAAATGTGATGGCAACATTTTATTAAAAGCTGATTTTTTTTGAGATCCTCGAGAAGATAAAATTTTATTTATTTATTTATTTATTTTGCGAAATAAATTGTAAAAAAAAACGATTAAATTAAATGTTTAAAAATTTATTAAAAATAGAGTTTTAATTCGTAAGTCAAAACATTAGTATCATTGAAAAGCTTATTTTTTTAGCTTTAACTTGATGCAAAAATCAATTTTGTGCTGTAATATTTTCAGAAGTTATAGCGGAAAAACGTTAAAATTTGGCTCATTTTTTAATTAATAAAAATTTTAATTAAAAATTCAAAAAAAGGGCTCCGAGGTGCACATTCCCGGCACCCAAGGTATACATATACCAAATTTGGTAGCTGTAGGTCGAACGGTCTGGCCTGCAGAGCGCCAACACACACACACACACACACACATCTTGCTTTATTATAAGTAAAGATAAAGATAAACGAGAAAAAAAACGAGATAGATGTTTAGCAATCAATTCTTACATCCTCTGTTTAAATTCTGATTTTGAATTAATCAAACTCTATTGTTCATGTTTATATTATGTGAACACTCGTTTTTATATTGCAATGTTTATTCATGTAAAAAAATGTGATTTAATGCATAATGTGCTTGCGGATAAATTAAGGCAAATAACCTAATCCATTTTTAATCTATTGGAAAGCAGTCTTTTAGTAGAAAATAAATAAATGTTGCTGAATTTCGTTATTATCCAAAGTACAAAGAATATTAAGAATGAATATTAAATAAAATCTCATAGTTTTGTGATATCCTTTTAAATAATCATTCGATTATTTGAATGCTGATCTAAGATAGTAATGAATTAATATTAAAAATGATGATGAATTATTATTTAAAATGATAAATGGTTATTAAAAAAAGACATCCGAATTTAATAATATTGGAAAAGCATTCAAATTTCCAAACGCCATGACGGTCTTTAAATCGTGCTCGAAAAAAATTCAATTGCAGTTGCTAAGCGAGCCATGCATTTTTTTTTCCTTAAAAATAACTAACTTTTAAATATCTCAAGCCTTTTTATTTCCGGAAGTTGTTAAAATAATTTTATGCTCATTACAATAAGTAAAAGCCTCTTTAGAGAAGAACCAATGCTAAGCGCAAAGAGTTAAATTTATTCATGCCACAAAAAAAACTGTTTCGCTCCTGAAATAAAAAGTAACACTGAAGCCCTATAATTGAAATAACGTTATGCAGCACTTAGCATCTATGAAAAGAAAAAAACACTAAAATGTAATAAAATAAGTCTTCCGAAAAACGAAGGAAAATTTCTGAAAATGAAATTAACAAAAGTATGGAGAAGAAAGAAGTATGGGGGGAAAAGAAAATGAAAACTGTCGCAAATATTTTCCAAAATGAATAAACATAAATCAAATTCAGTTTACCACAATTCCAAATCAAAATTAAAACAGATAATTAATTCTGCTTTCCACTATTGTAAAACTTGGTTGTTATGAAATTATTGAAAGCAATTAACGACCTTTGAAATAAATTTTCATCGCTGTAATTTTTTTATTACTTTATTTCAAAAATTGCTTGTTTCATATTGTTCTTTCTTGGAGAAGGACTCTTTCTCTCTCGTCTGTTTCATGCCGAATTAATTTCTTATTTGAGCCTCTTTTGGGAGGGAAAGAAAGGTTTTGTTCGTTTACATGATACAAAGTAAGAGAAAACTTCGTTATTTATTTTAATCTCATTACCATAATTTTTGCAATTGTAATATATTTAGCTGATAGATTTTTAAAACTATCTTTTCATTTTAAAAAAATGAAGTCTCAGATTTGCATTAATATTCGAACTGTAATAATGCTTCCAAAGTCATTGACAGTTATAGACAAATCCATACAGTTAAAAATAAATTGAAACATAAAACAATCGATTTTTTTTCTGTTCAAAGCAATTTAGTTTTTTAAAAAAATCCAAATATAATTTGAATTTTTAAAAATTGACTCATCTTTTTTATAAAAATAGGAACGCACACTGGCAAGAAAAAGAAAGAACGCTTTATAAAAGCGATAGAACCCCAAACTATTTTCCAATAAAAATGTCTGCTGCCTCTTTCCACTTTTACATGATGGATATTGTGCGAAATAAAGATTGTTTTTTTTTTTGACTTTCTGAAACTATTCTATTTGCCACTTAATTCTTTGACACCAAAACAGCATTCTTCGCGATTAAATTGTTTGAATTTGATCGCAGAAATCGCTCAGATGTGTTTAAGGTTAAAAATGGATTTCAATCGTAAAAGAGCAAATTTCTTAGTCAATTACTAGGAAAATCCCATAGGGGGATCTGAACAGCAGCAAAGGCTCTTTAAACGAGAAATGGAGATAAAAATTGAAACATGATTTCGATTAAAGAAGTTCAAATATTATTCATCGTTCTAAAATTCTCTCTAAGTGTGTGTGAGTATATAATGCTAGAATGCCTGGCTCAGAGATCGCTCTTATTACTTATTGTCGAATGGCAACAGTCATAATTAAATCAAACACCATGCGATAGTTCTGAACATATTGACAGCTGCTCTTCATTCCCCGGCTTCACTTGGCTTATTGCTCAGCTTGACTAGATGTTCAAAATTTATAGGAAATGCTCAGAAGGGAGCCCTAAGGGAGCCTTCCTTCAGTCTGGGAAAAGAAACTGTGGAATAAATCGAGATGACGGGACGATGTGTCGAGCAGAAGTCATAATCAAGTGAAAATAAAGGCGACGCGCATTCATTGCTGCATTGTTCACCTATGATTCCCGTCCGTATTCTAATTCTACAGAACCATCCATCTAAGTAGATCATTTCTCTTTAATTAAGAGGTTATAAAGAAGAGGGTATCTAAAGATTCGAATATCCTGCATGAGTCTTGGCAATAAACGTGTTTACAGTCGTCAGGTGGGTGATCACTACTATTTGGTTGCAGAAACTTCTGTCCAAAACAAAGAACTATTATTTTACCAAAATGGGTTTTTTCCTTCCGTAAAACTAAAAATAAAGCAGTAATAATGATATGAGTGTGATTTCCGTATAATTTTGTTCACCTTTTTCCTTAATTTTTATAATTTAATTTGATACGCAATCTATTTCAAAGCTTTTAATTTGTGATATAATTCAAACTCGTTCGTCTCAACATTCAAACTTGAGTTTTTGTTCAGTGTTGAAATTCATAGGAACAAGTAATATAAAAAAGCAATTTTCTATAATCAATTCCAACTTAGGTTACTAAAAACAATTTATTTTAACTACTTTTTATTAAATAATTACAATTGTTGGGGCTGCTGTTCTCGTGTTCCACTTTACAGCGAAAGTAGAGGTGCAGTAGCTTCTGAGGGTTGAACTCTGAGCACCAGAGGGCAGAAGTCTGACTTCTAGCTCACATACGTCACAGATATGTTTTACGGAGTGGATTTCATTCATGCATTCCATTCATTTAACCACAGATCATAAATTAGACCTGAAACAGAGAATGATCACCTCTGACCCAGCACCTCCAGTGGTATTCCTTTCCACATGGAGAACATTGTAACTACGACAGATTAAACTTCCACCACACATGGAGAATCTTCGGCTAGCAGGTTCAAACTCGCAGCCCAAGGGATTCGAATCCAATTAGCTACCATGCTATCCCGGCCTAACAATTATAGTTACTCTAAATAATTGATCAAACATTTACACTAGCATTGAATTATCAACGTCAATTGAGGATTCAAAGTCAATTGTGGCAACACAAAATGCGTGAATTTTCTACACCAGTTGACATAATGCAACACAGATTAGAAAATATTCCTCCGCTTATAAAAACGAAGATCAATATTTAAAAAATGGCTTCCCTATTAATATTTTAAAAAAAACATGAACACAATCAATAAATAGTATGAATAGTCTTCTTACCAAAGACGGAATTTTTTTTAAAAAAATCTACATTTACAACAGATATTAAAATTTTCTGTTGTAAAAGACCTTTAAAATATTCCTCGAGTACTATTTCATCTGGAATCGTACAATATACGCTAAAATCGGCTGGTTCTCGCGAGCCTTCAATCAAAAAAATTATGGTTATAAAGGAGAGAAAATATAACTTCCCAATGTAAAATAAACATATTCGGACTCCAATTTTGTAGGCGTAACTTCTGGTTTGTAGAATTCCTTAGGTCCAATAAGAGTTTGGGTGGAGGTAAAACCCATGGATTTGATGAGAATGGTTTAAGTTAAACGTTGATGTATTTGGGTAGAGGTCCCTGCGAGTAAGTAAATTTGCTATTCGCCAATTACAAATGGATCAATGATCTATCCTCAATCCAGAATTCCCATAGGGAGATGATGGTTAAATTTTCACTTAAGAGTATTATTAAGTCATCTCCAAATGCAGATTTTGGAATAAAAAAATGCTTTTCTGTTTTCAGCTAACGATCCCTAAAAGCTCCGCTTACGATGTCCACTTCCGTTTTCTGAAATTGTAGAAATAACGTCTCTGCTATGAACTCTATTACCTGCCCTCTATTCTTTGGGCATTGCGATACTATTTTCATGCTTATGTGTGTAGCTGCTTTCTCTATGTACTTGTAGTGGAGGCAATAATAAATCATTTATACTATCGTAAATCATATATATATAT
>JAOUZG010004505.1:6856010-6903638 GCA_026289955.1 Argiope argentata | reverse complement strand
ATAAATCGTATATATTCACTTATACGAATATCATAATTCACTTATACGAACCATATAAATCATACCGCATATCTGTATGCTACAGTTTCCTACGAGGTTGTGTAGTACGTAATTACCGCGTCACTCATCATCCGAGTATTAAATCGCGAAACTTCTAAAAAAAGCTTTTCTAAATCTTTTCTCTTCGAAACCAATTCTCGCATTGCCTCGGCTAAATTCTTTCTTTATGTTAAAACTCTTTAGTTAAATTGTAAATAAAACTACTTTTCTAAACGTTGCAACGATATATCACAATAAAGAAGTGCAATAAAAGGCAATTATTAAAAACGATCAGTACTTACACTAAACAAATAGATTTCACTAAAAAAATTTAGCTATGCATATCGCGATGATGCATTAAAAGGATTCAACCAAAGAAATATTTTCCCCGTAGCTAAATTTATCCAGAAATCAAGCGAATGTTCAATATTATACTAAATGACCAACAGATAAACGAAATAAATGTAATAAAAAAATACAAAAGATAACGTAAAGTGAATTATGTAACACTCGGTAAACAAATAATTAATTAGTAGATAAGGCAAGCAAAAAAGCTGAGAAATAAATATGCCAAGCAAACAGCAAGCAATATTTAAAAAATCTTTATCAAAGAAAAATTAAAACTACGCAATTTAAAATGGTGACAAATAGAGCGTGAATAAATAATATTAGAATACAAGTCGATGTTTACTCAAAAAGACAACACGGGAAGTAATTGAAATTCAGCGCCAAACAACAGCGATAAATTCTTGAACAAAGAAAACATTAAACAGCTTATGATATGAAACTCCTGAAATAAATGAGTTTACAATAATAATAATATAAAAATACCTTACCTTACTAAGCAAGTATATTCAGTGTTACTCGTCAGCAAACAGATGAAAGATTAAACAAAAAAGGTAAACACAGAAAGAAATGCACAATGTAAATGCACGTAAATCAACAAGAACCATTCGCTTTTATTCTGCATTCAGTCATTATATTCGGAAACTAAAATTATCATCTTAAAGATAATGTATGATGAAAGATTTTGTGTGTAAAATGTTCGTGAAGAATTATCTGCAGATTTAAATTCTTGCAAATTATAAACTTTACTTCGGCAAAATCTTTCTTTAATGACATGACAAGATATTTCATTGAAAATTTATTCAGAGTATATATTTCAGTTAGTGTGTATCGGAAGATATTTGATATATATTTTTTTTTTGTTAAGGGAAGATTTCCGAATTTAAATATATAAAATGTTGATATTCCTTTGGCTGCAAAAATATTATCTCTATTTTTGGGATTCTTTTAAATCATCTTTAATGTTATAATTTGCAAATTACAGACTATTTATGTTTGATGAATGACAAACTATTTGTGTGGAAGTATCTGCCAAAGATGCATTCTTTCCCGAAAAAAAAGAGCATGTTTGAAAATTCTGCTCGGTTTATTTAGTTCAAAAGTATAACATTTTTTAGCTTTCGTAAGTGATTAAATACTAATTTTTTGCAATTAGCCTGTTTCAGTTGAACTTCTTTAAACTTCAATGTTTTGGAGAAAAGCGATACAAGCTTTCTTTCAAGATTGGCTTAAAAATATATATAACTTCTTTTTAAGTGTATGCATTTAAGTGTAGTTCGAAAAATAAATACTGCACATTTAAACTTCTCTCTGTATAAATTTTAATTGTTACAAAGAAAAAAATTATAAAACCAAAAACTCTAAATATTTTTAAACCCCAAAAATTGAATAAGATATTAAAATTTTATTCTCAAGATCACCAAAACAAAAAGGAATATCAAACAATTAGATTAAGTATTTATAAAGAAATATATATTGAAAATAGATAGAATGTATGAATAAAATTAAATAAAATACGCCAAAAATCTATATCACAAATGTATAAAAACAGAAGAAATATTTAAAAATTACCTGTATTAAAGCCTTAAAGCAATGCGCCATTCTTTAATTCGATAAAAGTATAATACTAATCTAGAAGAAAGGACAAATCCAAAAATGAAATTATGGGTACCAGAGTTCTTGCAGTCAGATTCTGGCAACGCAAAAGAAACAACAGTTGTTTACAATAGCAACTATTCTTCGTCGCAAGCCTCTGCAGAATAGTGAAAGGCAATTTTTCCGGAATATTTTCTTTGCAAGAAAATACTAAAGAAAAGGGTTGATGCGAAAGTAAAAATTGAATACCTTCAGCGTTGAGGTTCCAATTATTTCTGTAGAAACTATCTATATTTACCAAACGGAAGAATTTAAGGGGCATAAAATAATGGATATTATTACTTCAAGTAATGATTATTGAATTTGTTTTCTAAAAAAATGATTCAGCATAAAATTGATATGATTAATAGTGAAATTTTTTTATAAAAATTCCGTAAGTGTATTGATATATAATAATGAAAAAATACTTTGAATTATAACTTTTAATGAATCAGTCAAAAATTGAATAAGCTGAAGTTCCAGAAAAAATAAGAATATAGATTTAGGAATGCATATTTTAGGTCCTTAATGTGAGCCACAATATTGGAAAGCATCGCACTCAGGCTTTATTGAGAGAAAAAAATATTTTTTGGGAAAATGACTGGCTAAAAATGGGCTTGATTGTTCATTAACTAATGAAATTGAATTTTTATTAGAGAATTAAGTTTTATTTATTTAGAACAACAAACATCATTCGTACTCAGAGCGAGTGGAAAAATATCCGTTAAAAGGTCTAAACTCTAGTAAGCACCAACTGCAAATACTAATTTTTGTACACCAGTAATGTATTCTTGTTTAGAAAAATGGGTGTGCTTCATTTATCAATGAAATTCATTATCTTCTTATTAACTATCTATCAATTTATTCATTCTTCAACATGTGTTGCGCACACCAATGCTCCAAATATTTAAAGAAAACTGAAAATTTGAATTCAGTGCCTAACACTTGGATTCTCAATTCTTTACAAAGCAATCAAGCAAAATCTAGAAGAAAACTTCTTTGCAAAATTTTTATTTGTAGCTTTTTCCGTATAGCCCATTCCGTTTCGAAATATCTCCATTGACAGCAGAAAATGCTCCGCAGCTCGATCCACCGCTTTGTTACACAGGAATGCCCAGAAATGTTGTTTATGCATTAGGTTATAATGACTCCCGAAGGAATTTGTATTTCAAAACTGAAAACAAACATTATTAACAAATTAATCCGCAAAAATAAAGTTTGCATAAAACCTAAGCAGTGCTGATAATTATTTTGATGATTATTAATTTATGAGACTTCTTTAAAAAATTACTTGATCTAAATAAGCTATTTTAAAAGGATATTTTCGTTATACTATTAATAAAATTTTAATATTTTTGATGTAATAAGTCTGCATATTAATAAAAAAGATATAACACATGTAGCCTGTTTTGAAGATTTCCTCTAAAATTACATTTCTAATTGGAATTAATTCCAGCAAAAGTCCCATTTCCCCCATAAATGTTAATAAATAACATCGCTGCGCTGTTGCAAGTACGTACTACATTTGGAACAATTTAAAGCAAAGATGACGTTTCATGATTAGGGTTTCTGATTGAAGTTTGCGGCTTCACTTCCAATGATAAATATTATACTGCAACAGAGCACTTATTTATTTTGATATAAAATACTTCGTTTGAGATTACGCTTTACATTTACTTTATTTCGAAATTTCATCTTCGTGGAGCATTCAACTGAAATCCCACCTCAATAAAAGTTATTTATAAAATGTGCCACTAGTGCTTTGTTTCTCCCTACAAGCAGGCATTCTACACTGCTCAAAACAATTAGGGGAGCAAGCAGAAATATCAAGAAAACAGTGCGAGACTGCCACGTATTGGCATACAATGGGTAGTACACGCGTATCCATGCGCAATACAGAAAAAAAATAAAACAATGAGGAATTAAGCTTTAATTCTTTGAAAATATGAAAAAACATGAAAAGATGATTTAGGGCAACAATTTGGTTACATGTAAACGATAAAAAAGGCTCTGAATAGACATGATGCATGAGTTTTAATAGGGTGTGTGGTCTCCTCGAACAGCTAAGACTGCTGCACACCTGTCTGCCATGGATGCGATGAGGTTATCGATCAGGCTTTAGGGAATACTGTTCCATTTCTCAAGAAGTGCAATATCCAAGTCTGGGACAGTCACAGGCGGCCTTGGCCGCGCAGCAATGCGTCGACCGAGCATGTCCCAAACATGCTAGATTGGATTCAGGTCAGGAGAGCACGTTGGCCATTCCAAACGTTGTATTGTTTCAGCTTCAAGCATGTTATCCACCAGAAGAGCTCCATGAGGTGGGGCGTTATCATCCTGGAAAATAAAGGAATCGTCAATGGCTCCAGCGTAAGGGATGACATGATATAGCAGTATCTCGTCTGCATACCTGCGGCCCGTCAAAGCGCCATTTGGAATGATATGCAGGTCCTTACGTCCGCCTATGCTGATTCCACCCCATACCATCCAACCAGCTAGTCTGTACTGTGACCTTTCACGAACGAATGCGGGATTATTTCGAGTGTTCCTCTCCCGCCATACCAGAACACGTCGATTGTCACACTCCAGACTGAATCGGGACTCGTCTGTAAACAGAACTTGCCTCCAATCATGTTGCTGCCAATCTGGATGTTCAGCAGCCCATCTTCTTCGGGCCGCACGGTGGCGTGGGGTCAACGGAATGCAGACCATTGGCCTACGTGCATAGAGCCCTCCCCATGAATGCCTATTACGTACTGTTTGGCTGGAACCCTTCGTCCTGTTGCCAAGAACAACTGTCTTGGCAGCTGAGTAGCATTCTCTGTTCTGTTTCGACTGGCTGTTAACCGTATATACCGGTCTTCAGTTGCTGTAGTGGCGCGAGGCCGACCTTACCCTGGTCGACGTCTAGTATTTTCTGTTTCTTGGAATCGATTCCACAGCCTTGCAACAACACCTCTGGCGACTCCAACAGCGTCCGCGGCACACCGTTCTGTTTAGCCTGACTCCAGTCGGCTTATGACATGACATGACATGGATTCCGGTAAATCACGTTGTTCAGACATTCTCATAAGCTTGTCACAAAAACAGAAAGACTGCGCAATCAAATTTCACAGTTACGGCAATAAAACAGACGTTTCTGCAACATCAAGATTTCTGGCCTTATCTCCTTTTTGTGGTTTTTGAAGTCATGAATTTTGATTTGCATATAAAGTTTTCTTCTTCCGTTTCCTGGCAGGCTGTAATTTATGGATGATTCCTTTTATGTTACTTATTGGTAGACATTTTTGAGTAATTCTGTTAAAACCATGTACTCCTCTAATTGCTTTGAGCAGTGTATAATGAAAATTATAATCAAATACTTTATTTATTATAATAGTTTATCATAATACTTTATAATAAATACTTTATTAGGAAATAAAAATGTGAAATGAATTATCCCTTTCCTTTATTACAGTTGTTATAGGAACTTTCAAATGCAATTTAGAGAAAGTTAAGAAGCCTTTTCGAATCTTTAAAATTTTCCTCCCACGCTCGTAGGAAAAATAAAGCTTTTTCAGAAGTTAATCTCTTAAGTGCAATCACGAATTCAACATATATAAGCTTAACATTTAATTTTTTTTTCCTAAGAAAAAACACAGAATTTTCAATAAGTAAAAGTATTTCTATGGATACTATGAGTAGCAAGAATAATTTGATGGAAGTATAAAATTGAAAATTAAGCACAAAAATTTATGCATTAGTCTGCATTAAAAATTCCATCATGCATGGCTTACTTATAATTACAAGTGTTTAAAAAAATTTTAACATTGAAAGAATTGAGCCTAACATTCTAAAACTAAAAAAGTATTCATGTAAAATAATAATTTCAGTAAAATATAAACTCAAGAAAACAGTTGAAGACCCGAAAGCAAATATAAAGCAATATTTTTTAAAGAATTATGAATCAAAATTAAATTGAACTACTCATTAATCCATCCACTGTTTTTGTAATTCTAAAAAATTAAACATATATACAATTAAGGATTCTTCAAATAAAGGGGACTTTTTTTAATTATTTTGAAGATGACTATATTTATTATTTATATAATTTTAAAAGATATTTTTTTGCTTATTTAGTAATTAATGAACAAAAGTATTGCAGTTATGTACCATTTATAAACTAAATTTTGTTTCTAATTTCAGTTTTATTTCTAAGATAAGGCTTTAATTCTTTGTATCATTTTGTTAGAATAATTTTTATATTAATTAGTTTGTTATCGTTATCTATATTAATAATTACATTAAATAATTTTAGAACTTGAGAGCAAAGAAAATGTAGAATAAAATCAATTAAAAAAAACATCCGTATCTCAATAATTGAGATTCTTTCCAAGATAAAATATCCGACCTTTATTCTTACAAAACGCTAGTGCCGTTACATAACTTCATTAATAAGATGGTTATCCTTAGATTATCACTCACTTCTGTCAATGGTTCTAGGCAGACGAAGAAGGCAATGGAATGTCTTTTTTGCGGACAGTTGATTTGCCTTGATGGGTATGTGCAAAATTTCCAACAACCAAGTCCACCAACAACAACAAAAAACAGAATTTGAAAATAAAAAATGTTACACGAAACAAAAATTTCAGAAAATATTTTTATATGGTATAATTTTAAATATTGACTTGTCTAAAATGAAATAAATGTAATACAAAAATAATTAAAGATAAAAATGGAGCCAATTTTATTGAAATCTACTTTAAAAAGACTTCGATAAATGCTGCATTCTTTCGAAGCTTTGCATCATCATCACTGTGACAACTATCGAGGCTTCCCTGTTAGTCGAAGTATTACTTAAGTAAGCATAAAGGAGGAGTAATAACTTTTTTTTATTGGAATGAAAAATGTTTCGTGGTGTTGATTTATATTCATGGTGCCACAAATGCCACAAATGGCAAAGAAAATGATCGTTTCGTGGTGCCACAAATGGCAAAGAAAATGATCAGCATGACTCCAACATTTCTCGCATTTGGTTTTATGGATGCTTCCATTGGAATGACTGCAATCTTATTAAAATTATTGTTGACAGTATCCAATATGTTCTGTACCATCTCTAAACGAAGCTGTTTCAGTTACTGTAAGCTCTCTTATTGTGGTTCAACAGTTCTGCACAACAGAATTCTCACTTGGTCCATAACGATAATATGTCTAAATAGTTGGCCATACCAAAATGCAATTAGCCTTCCAATCATGTTTGGCTATTTTTCAAGCTATCCTTTTATCTGTGTGGTACTAATGCTTCATTCCCGAAGAGTATCTCTGTTGAAATTTTTCATATCCATTTTAGAAACTTCAGGTCTTACACAAATTTTAGTGCAGTAAAATTGTTAAATTGTTTCATCTATTTATTTGAAGATGGGGAATCTGATAATACTCTTATGCAGTTCTGAAAATATTAACTGCATGCAAGCGACTAACAACTACCATGAATAATAAAAAATTCTAGCGAGGACATCAGGATTACTTTATTGCTTCTATCAAATTACACTTTACTCAGAATATCATGCCCTTATTCATTTCTTCAAACAAAAAAATTATGAATAGACTTTTATTGAATCAAATTCGAAAATCTTCTTTCGACATTTGGCCGAAGGAGCCTCGCATTAAAGAAAGATGGGTTTTGACAATGCTGGCTTTCAACTCAGGTGAAGTCCTAATTCTTCCTCCATAAACACGGTCATTTGGGAATCCCAGAAGCAGAAACCTCAGAGAGTTAAATCGAGGGAATGAGGAGTCCAGGATATTTCTCAATCCCCTCCCCGAAGTTAGTACGAAGCAATTCCTTGACTCCCATTCCTGTAAAGCGGGCAAGTCGAAGAAGCTCTCTGAACTGCGCACTCTTGACGAAGCACGCTTTAAGACCTTGGGTTGCGAGAGTTTTAAAGAAGCAAGGTCCGAGGATGAAATCAGCAGTAAATACACACCCTGCTGTCACGTAATCAGAATGCAGTGGTTCTTGGCGCAGGACATTAGGAGGTGAAGCACCCCATATGCGACAATTTCGCTTATTCACGGGTGCATCTAAAGAAAACTGAGCCTCATCTAACAATGACGTCATCAACTTCCATTTTCGCCAAAAATCGGCAATCGAGTTTGAAGGTCTTGAGGCTGCAGTATTTGCTCCACGTGCATCTTATGCGACCATTTTAGAATGGATCCCAGAATTTTTCGGGGCGAAATCGTCACCTCAGGGGACATCGGCGGGGCCTCCGAGAACGCAGAAGCGATAAGAGTTATACGGGCCAGGAACTAACCCCCCATTCCCCATGACTGGTTTGAGCTAAGCGATGGACTATTTTCAGCTTTGGTCAGTTTATGTCCATTGTCCCTAGTGCACGTTCGTTTGCGATTGTGACAATTTTTGAGTATTTTTTGCGTTGAAATTCTGTGACATCGCCTCTGGATTACTAAAAAGAAGTACCGTATCGCACTTGATTATCATGTGAGTAATTAAAACTATTTATTTTTCTTTAATAGCGGGGTTTTTTAATTATAAGTTTTAATGTGAAGTACACATTAAGCCTAAAATCCTTTCTTGTCTCATGGCATTAGGCATTCGCTATTCATTGCAGAGTGTAAACACGAGTAGTTTAACAATTCATATAATTCAATTTGTGTGTACTAAAAGTAAATTTATTTTGTTTGCTTATAATTTTTTTTACTTCATAGAAAACCAATTTTTTGTTTTTGTTTATTTCCCTAATTTTTTGCGTCAACTTTTAAAGAAATATATTTTTTGGAAGGAAGTATTTTACTTTTTAAAATAATTTTAGACAAGTCAATAGCTTCTAGCGCTCAGAAAAAATAAAATTATTATTTCAAGTGAATAAAACTATTAAATATTAGAAAGTTAGAGTATTATTTTATAAAAATATCTCCACTATTTGGAACCTATCCCTTTGGAAATGTAAACAATGTTTAAATTTATTGATTACTTTTGCTCAAAGGAATAAGTAATTTGATTTTTTTTATTATTCTTTAAAGATAACAATGCCGTCAGTCTGCTGTGTACCAGGTTGCAAATCAAATTATCCTCCTGCTATAGAAAATATAAAAGTATTTAAATTCCCTAATGATGCAGATCTGAAGGAACAATGGCTCCGAAAAATATCCAGAAAGGATTTTACGCCAACTGCCAAATCGGTTGTTTGCATCCATCACTTCAAAAATGATGATGTAATTAAAGAATAAGCCCGTACACTACCTGATGGTAATGCGGAAGTAAAACAGCGTAAAAGATTTAAATTGAAACCCAAATCCATTCCTCGCATTTTTCCAAACTTGCCTCTCCATCTCTCTGATTCTCAAACAAGTTCATTGTCTTCAAGAAAAGATCCTGAATTGCGGCGAGAAATTCAGTTACAAAGATCTGATAAACATAGACAGCTGTGTGGTGGTAATTTTAGTGTTTCCGTTGAACAAATTTTACAAGCAGAAAAAAATTGAGAATTAATACCTTGTTAAAACTACATCCCAAAAAATATGGCTCTTTTCATTTGAGAGATTTTTTTTGTGATTTTTCTGAAAAAGAAGCACCTTTCCAAATTTCAGAATTTGAAATAAAAGGTGTAGATTTTTATAATTTTACTGATGAAGAAGAAGAGTTGATTCCTTTGTATATTTATCTTTCTGGATATGCGGTTTACAAGCTAAAACCTTATCTGCAATGTAGCGATTGTATTAAGTTATTATCAATGGAAAAAGAATTGATTTTTGAAATGACAAACTCTGTTGCCAAAGAATATTTGATTGATATTGACAAAGGGAAGTTGACATATCCAAATGAAGACATTGTTAAAATTTTTGTAGCAAGCTTCAAAATTTTTAAATTTATTTTAACAGATAATGAAAGTCTTCTCCACTCAGAAAATATACGATCAGCATTAAAAAAATTGATATTAAGTAAAATTGCAGATTTAAATATTGCAGGCATATGCTGTACATGTCAACGATCAAAAGAAGAGCACAGTCAAAAATTTATAACTGTTTTTATTAATATATTTTTAAACAATTATACCAAGCTTAAAAATAATAATGCAAAGTTAAGTAAAAGCAAAAAAAGAAAACTGGATATCATAAGTGCATCTTAAAATTGTATTCATGAAAGTAAAGTATTAATATTAAAAATAGAATTTAAATTGTTGAATAATAATAATAAAAAAAATTTTGAGAGGCAAAGTCCAACCACACCTCCTCGTGGTGCTTCTTGGGGAACTCTGATTTTTAAAAATATCAGAGGGCTAACGTGGCTCTGGCAATTTCACTTAAAATTCAATGGTTTTTATAAATTTTTACTTTCAAAGAGTGTTAAAAAATTACATGTTAAAATATTTTAAAGAAAGACAATAAAAAATACTATCTTAAAAAGTTTTATAATTATTCCCCGAAATTATTTTTTATGCCAAATTCTTATGCCAGAGCTTAAAATCAATTAATACATATTTCAAACATTTTATGTTCTTATTGTTCATGTATAACTAAATTTAATAGCTCTATAAAAAATTATAAACAAATAAAGGACGTATAACGCTACTATTAATTACTCTTAAATTTAAAGCTATTTTGCACAGTTTCTTTAAAGATGAGAGGAAAGAAACTGAACGAAAAAGGATGTAAGCAATACGCAACGCGAAAAGCAACCATCGCTTAGTCGTTTCCCCTTCTCTGCTGTTCCAGGCCCATAGGAGAGATAACGCTCTTCTCGGAGGCTCCGACACCGGCCGACCGAGCACTCGCTGAAGAATAGCTGGATTTGGAGGCTCTTTCAAACTTGACAGCAGTTTCAATTGCAACCAGTTTTCACCCCCTTTCTGGCAGCACAACCAAATCTCCAGCCTCTTCGAAAATCATAATCCTCTTCTTCAAACCGTTCTTCGACATGTGCCCTTTTTGTAGTTCCCTTTAAGGACGATATTCAAACAGTGCAGCTAATGTATAGTAGAATTTCACTATAATATTTCATTTTAAATAAACAATGATATATATATCATCATCTTACATATATTACACTGATAAATATATTATATATTATCATCTTGAAGTAGTCGTAACTTCAATGCAAATTTTTTTAGAAAGAACGTAAAAAAAATTAATTTACCATTAATTTCATATTTTTCATCTTTTAGTGCATTAGAGAAACAAATAAATAAAAAAAGTACAAACTTCTCTGAGCCCCTATATGATTTAATTTTTTGTTCACACCAAACTCATTAATTATGTTTGCTTTTTCTTTTCGAGATCTATTGCTAAGATGTTACTATTAATCTACCCGTTACGTGAATTTGTCGAAATTTCTAAATGCAAGAGTCCAGTAATTACAATTTTTCATAGAAAAGAATATTTTATTTTAAAATTAAAAAATGCCATTTGATAAAAAGTCATTCTTTTAAGGCAATTCTATTATCAAATTCTTCTCAAAATAGAAAAATAACATATTATTACAAACTTTAAAAATTATAGAAATAAATCCTCTTGTAAAAAAAAATGTGTATTTATTGTACAGAATCTTCCAAAAATGTGACATAAACATTAATTCCTTAAATATTGCAATTAGACGCACACTTCCAGGTGCAATATTTCATTAAATAAAGTTAACAAATGCATAAAAAGACAGTTTCTTCTGAAAAATTTGACAGTAAAAAAGTGAGAAAAATTATACTTTTATTGATTTCCGTCATTAAAGTGTCTCCGGGTGAGATGTTTCTCCAAAACTCACTTATAAGAACACAAAATTTCATGCTTCTCTTTTTAAACGTTTGTAAAAAGCAAATTTATGGTCATATTTCATTTTTCTACACTTCAGATTGATGTCTGAAAGAGTCCCTCTATACTTTAAAGGGTAATAAGTATATAACAGAATATTATTAAAATGGTGGTATCAGAAATCAATAATATGTTTATTGATTCTCAATAGAGTTTAAATCAAATGCATTAAAGAAAGTATATCCAAAAATGATTTAAAATGAGCCTCTACGTCACTTGCAGAATGCTGTGTTGTTCTAACGATATACATCTCGACTTTTCCCACGTGACATCGAAACGAGCTTCTTGGATTCATCTATAAACGTATGATGCGATTGTAGGAGGTATTGCATTATAAACGAAAGAACTTAAGCTACCCCATAAATAGAATTAAATAATCGTAAGTCAAGTGATCAAAGAGAAACTCCGATAGATTATTGGAAGTCAATTCACCCGTCAGAGAATTCCTTATTCATCCGTCTGATTACAGTGATTGTGTGGTGAACAGAAATGGCATTTAATTGCAATGTATTGCTAGAGGTACCGACAAATGCGATTCATCTACTAGTTTAGGCATAATTCCATTCAAAACTAACTTAATATATTGTTCACGTTTCAAGTGTATTTATGTTCAAAATAGAGCCAGTCAGAATTTCTGAAAGTGTCGCAACTACGCATTTACAGGAAACTGACATTGATGATGAACCTCTCTTACGGAAAAGGAATTTTTATACTTCCAAAAGGGATCCTTTTGATGACTGGGGCATTCATTTCGATTAAAACAACGCTCGTTTATCCAAATGACACTATTGGAAAACTAAGAATTTGCTTCAAGCTATAGTTGAACCCAATTATAAAAGGATTTAAGATGTCAACCAGTATCTCTTGCAACTGCCTATGGAGTTCAAAAATGCCGTATGGATGCCAATTATTACCTTAAAATATTTTCTGCACTGTCGTTCTTGGGAGGTTGAGTTCTATCCTTCTGTTAACTTAAAAGCAACTTGAAAAATAAACCAAAATAGGAAATTTAGTTTTAAAACTATAAGGTCTCATTTTTCACATGTTTCGCAGGGAAAATCAATAGTCCTGTCATTTGCAAACGCTGAACGGTTCTGTAAATATGCATTCTTGAAAGATGTCAGTAATAGAAAATAGCGTCTGTGTTTTTCTGCAATATTATACCTGCACAATATAAATGACTAGTACTCTAAAACTCCCCTGGTTATTGAAATATGCCATTATTTTGAAAAACCTAATGACTAGCGCCTATTTGCATGCAAAGAATTCTATTTTCTAGTTAATAATCTGCATCTGCTCTTCCACCTTCATTCTGAAATTCGGATTTCTTTCTTTTTCGTTCAAGCTGTAATTGTCGTGTGTATAACGGAATGTGAGTGCAGAATGTAGGATTTTTGTGAATGTATGTTGTTGTTTTTTGTGAGTTGCTATAATTAGATGATGTATTATTTCTCTTTCACTTTAGCAACGCATCATCCTTTTCTGCATGTCTTACGATATTATATTATGTCTCAAAAACAAATATTTGCACATGAGAACCTTTCCCTATGGAATAAATTTGCATTTCTGAAGAAAATATTTCCATCTAAATTTATGATAAGCCTTTCTGAAATTAAACAGAATATCGTATCCGTTGAAAATGTGCAGGCAGATGAGGGAAATAGTGGGTGTGTAAAGATGAACATTTGAAAAAAAAATGTTGCTCTCTCTCTTACTTTTACATTATGAGGATCGTATAAAACTTTTATTTTTAAAAGCTTTCATCCCTCCCCGCAGTAACTAAAACAATTTTTCACCTATTTAGTGATAGCTTTGCAAATCAAAGTACAGGTTTTAGAAAAATAAGCCTTTTCCACATTTTTTAAGGGCTATTATGTATACATCCGCATTAAACTCACAAAACGTATTCAAATTAATAATTATAGCTCGATAGGGAAAAAATGGTAAAGAATTAGTTGAGAAAGATTGAATTTTGATAAATAATAATCAATAATGAAATAATTAAACACAATGAATAAAAATTCTGTCGTAATCCATGTGCTTTAAAATTTTAATATTTATTTTTAATTTTCTTATTATACATATTTTAAATTTCTTCTCTTTTTCAAACGCAAAAACTAAATTTCTAGTTGAGAGATTCCCTAAAAATTCAATAATTACTCATTATAAAAACAAAAAACTGTTTGAATAATGATATTTTTTGAAATTGAAAAGAGATAAAAACGCAATTGATTTTAAGTTATGATTTATAACAAAATCCTGTGTGTACCAAAATGACAAAAAAAATCCACAAATTCTATACCAGAATCCCAAACAAATTCACATACTAGGTTAAAAAAATGCTTTATTTGCTTAATAACAGCAGTTATTAAAAATAACCCCCTTCTGATCCTTTACTTTTCATTAAAAAATTCAGAAATAAGTAACATATTAAGTAAAGAAAATATTTTACATTTATCATTTTTAAAAGATGCAATGATGACTTGAAATTCAGTTTAAATCTTTCTTTAGTTTTTACAAAACAAAATTCTTGCAACCATAAAAACACATTTTAATCACCTTTTGAAAAGAAATTTGAGAATTTTAATCATTGAAATGAATAAGAAGGCGGTTCAGCTTTACTCTGTCTTTTCAATTAGCGTAATTCTTATTTCTTACATAATTAATTTGCTTTCATTTCGTTAATCCTTATACGGCATGCCTCTAATTTATTGTACAAATGAAAAGTTTTCATTTGCTGAACTTCTTATTTTATTTTATAATTGAAATTTTGAAAAGTCTCTTAGATTCTTTAATAAACTGCGTCTATCAATAAATTGAAAAAATAATAATTCTTAAATTTTGAAAATATATCATCGAAACGAAGCCATAAATTCATAGTTTAATCTACTCTTTAATTTAACTACAAAAGCAACTTCATGGAAATCTTTCAAACTCTCTTTTTTTTGTCACACATTAAGACAGTTTACGAGCAATGCGAACAGTAAAAGTAATTTTTTAGGAGGAAGAACATTATAAAATTAAGCTCGAAAATTATACACTTTCTGCCATAAAAATTCTTTCAAGGAGCTAGAAGAAGAAGAAGAAGAAAGAAGTTTAAAGAACAAAAAATGTAGGAGGAGCGGAAAGTACCAACATTAAAGAAAACATTCGACGAAAGAAAAAAATGAAATCCGAAACGCAATAAAGTGCTTTTCCTGTGTTCTGCATGAGTAGAACACAGGAAAAGTCCCTTCGAATAAAATGATTAGCTTCAGACGAATTATAGGAAAGAAACACGCATAAATCATCTTTAAAAAATCTTTTTCGACACAAATATGTACAAATCAATTGAATTTTGTGAACGGATTAAATAGAACTGTTTTTCACCCTCACGAATTTTGTATTAAATAAACAGTTACAAGACTATTAAGCGCAATTGAGAATCTTGAAATAAATGTTTCTGCTTTCTTTTTTTAATACTTTTCCATTTTCTTGATATATGTGATGCGTATGAAGGTCGCGATACGAACCCGCAACGCTAGGGCCAGTAGCCGAGTAACATGACCACTATACAAAAGCCGACTTCGGTATCGTAGATGTTATCTGGCTGATGAAGCTAGCACCACAGTACTCCCCCACAGTGAGTAGGCAGAGGGGTGAACGATTTTTATAGCGCCAAGCATTATAGCGTGTTGCTGCTTGCTGGCGGTTAACACTTTATGCCTCAAACAGATCTGAATTCCTATTGTTAAATGAAAGTTTCCCGTTTCTTTAATATATTTCAAAATATTAGAATCTTTGACAAAAATTCTAATTTTAAATTAAAATATTCTGTAAGAAAGACTGCGGTTATGCATTTCTAAAAATAGGAAAGCATATTTTATGCGTTTAACTTTTATGTTTACAAGTTTTAAAAAATTTAAATACAAACTCATAAATATTATGAAGAAAATCAAAAAGTGAGCTTTAAAACACGATTATGTTAAATTTACTCAATTTGCTAGCCTTTAAATTTTTTTTCCTCGCTCATCTCCAATTATTTTGAACAACTTTTTCTAAAATTTTATGTCTGAGGGTTTCTTTAAATACAAAGGCAATTTAAATATTTTTATAGGTGACATAAGACTAAATTGAATGTAATTTTTATCTAAAATTTAATTTTTATAGTTTATAAGAGATAATAAATGCCCAGATATTATTTTTAATGGAAATTGTTTTTTTTAAACTTAAAGCAAAGTGTGTTCTCTATAGTCCTAAAATAAAAACACTTTTGTGCCAATTTTCAAGCAATAAATCACGAAAATTAAAACCTTCCTCTTTTCAATAGCTTGAAACAATAACCGTTTTTAATAGTCTAGAACTAATGCATATCTTAACATAATCAAATTACCCTGAAATTCATTAAGCTCAGTTTTGTTTCAATTCGCAGCTGTTTAAACATTTCTAATAAATATATTAATTTCTTGCTAATATGCGCAGCTGATTCCGACAGAATTGTCATTCAACACTTTGCATTGTCTCTATTTCACGCTGAAACCAAGCCTTTTCATGATTCACGGGTGAAAACATAGAAGTTACGCATGTCATCTCAATTTTAATTAGAAGTAACATGAAGTTCTATGACATTCTAAATATCAAATGTAAATTTGAATATAAATCAATTTACTCACTTTTCTAATGCTACATTATATTTAGTTTAAATATTTAATTTATTTACTGGATATCCACATAACCCTATCCCAAAATCTAATTTCTCAACCTTTCAGATAGATTTGTTTCCAGCTGGGAAATTATTGCAAATTTGACCTGTAGCTGTTAAATTACCACAGGTTTGATGCAGCGCGGTCAAATCTAGATCTTGTGCCATTAACCCAAAAGCAAACAACCATCCAGTTAGCGAAAAGCTCTGAACGAATTGGGTTTTATATTGTTTGAGCCAATTAATCAATTGTAAAAAAACCGGAATGTAGTTTTTTTGTGCAGAACTCTATTCCTTTAAAGTCGTATTTATTTTTAAAAAATTTAGCAAGTATTTTAAACCAAAAACATTCAAGTTTTTAATTTCGTTATTTTAAGCCAAACGATGATCTTGAAGAAACAGCAGGCATTGATTGGCATTATTTTCTATGTGATTAATGGAATGATTTAAAATCATGTAAAAAAAAGTCCAAATTTTTATATACCTTGAAGAATTAAGTTGTAAGTATAGTGCATATATTGCATAAAACATTCTGGTTTTAGAATTAATGTTTTAAATGATAAAAATAGCATTCTATTAACAAATCATTCTTCAATGAAGTTATCAAAAATTCACAAAATCTAAAATTGTCAATTTGCTCATTACAAACAATGCTACCATTCTTGAAATGGCAACACAAAAAAACAAACAATTCTAATATGTTTCTGACAAAGAAAAAAGTCATACAACATTATATCCATGCAATAATTCAAAGGTAGATTTTTTTATTTTTTAGTAACCTACTTACCTCTACAATCGGTACTTCCCTTACATATTCGTTCTTTTTTATTCCCTTTCCTCTTTTTTTTATCTGCCTTCTTTGCTTTTCATTTCTTCTCGCTTATATCATATCTTGATCCCATCCGTGGCCATCTCCTCAAGGTAGGGTTTCGAATCGACAAAGCTTTTGTAGCTGCTCTTCACTTACAGCTGGAAATGGATTTCTTTTATTCCGGCTCATGCTTTCCTCCCAATTTGGGGGGGGGGTGCTTATTAAAGGTCTCCACCCATTTTATGAATCTAACCGTGGTTTTCAGTGTGTTTTTGTTTTTTGCCATTATAATGATTACAGCCTGGATACTATCAACAACATCTGGAACAAGCTTTTATTTCCATGTGAAGTGTATTTTACTCAGATATATGATTGTAACTACAAAGCGTGATTAAATAAATTAAGAAAGTATATCTACCCACTTTAGCTTTTTTGAAACTAGTTAGAATGAAGTTTAAAAATTTTTATACGTTTCCTTTGTTGTGTAAAAGAGTCAGTCAGTAAAATATTTTTCTTAAATTCATGCATTGCACACACAAAGTTCCACACTTCCTTCTACCAAAATTTGCAGAGATGTGCCCTTTTTTAATTTATAGAAGTCAATTACAATTTCAGAAACGAAGTTTCTTTAAAAAAGAAAATTCTACTTCAGAAACGAAATTTCTTTGATCCAAAAAAGACCCTTCTTATTTAGTTGCACACCATCCGATCTTTGTGCCTTCAAAGAAATTTACTAGTCGTGAATATTCTTTTGATTGATTGTTAGTTGTAGCATAGACTTCATAGAGATGTGAAGAAAAATTTGAGAAACAAAACATTTATATAAACTAAGAGAAATTCTGGAGAGCCAAACAAAAAATAGAATCTTTGATTGAACTTGCACACATTCCAAAAGGGTTTCATGAAGAAGAATGTTCAGAAATGCAGACGACATCCGCCGTACCGTCGACATTCGCCCCCTTTTTAAAGAATACGGATGTATTTTCTACTAACTCTTTGCGTCCTTCCGCTACGCGTGTTGACAGAATGGTCTGGCGACTACAAATAACAGGATCCTTTTTTTTTAAATCCTTACTGAGAAACATGGAGGCTGAGGCATGAAGCGCAAACGGACAGTTTGACACATTTCACTCTCCTTCTAGTGCAGGAACAGCAAGTCCAGACATCCCAAACATGACAGTGCAGAGAATAATTCAGCGTAATAAAACATTCATCGAGCGCGAGGAGTGGGGGAAGGAGACGAAGGAAAGCCATCAGATTGCCTCAGAAGATTTTACCGTTGAGCCCAAATCAAATCTTTCTTTTCTGAGAAATGCAGCTTGGTCAAACAACAGCATCCTATATCGAGATAGAAATTATTACTTTTGAATAATTTCTCTCTTTTTTTTAGATATTACTATTAAAAACTATTACTTTTTGAATAGTAAAAACCTATTCTTCATATAAGAGCTTCATCACAAGAGATAGATTAGGTGTGTGGATTATGGATTTCTATCTTTAAAAACTATGTAGTCGATTGCTTTTTGTACATAAGCACGCTGAATGGTGATATATTCAACGAATTTTCGTTAGTAATAAGTCTACACTAAAACAGGGATGAGTTTGGGTCGTGCAAGCTCCACAGTCCTTAGGCGGATTCAAAAATCCTGCCAGTATGCGTCAAATGATTTAATCGATCGCATATGCCCAAATATTATTAAAAGAAGCCACCTTTGCAGCGTTTTCGGAGTTGTTCGCTTCGAACATATTTTTAGCACCTCAATTAACGTAATATTTGACTATATTTTTAAATGTAATAGAATCTAATAAATGCTTTCCCCACTAATAATATTTCGTGATATCCCTAAAAGTAAAGACATAAATCTCGCTCAAGTACCTGTAAAAAGTATGAAAAAAAAAAAAACGGTCTACCTATTACTGTATCGGAAAATGTTACAGATAAAAACAGGAAATTTTGTATGTGCATTTATGGTTGAAAGAAAAACATTTTTCTAACAAACAATTTTTCACTACAGGAGTCGTATGAAAAAAATAAACGATTTCAACCTTTACTAAAAAACCAAATACTTTATACATTTGGGTACTTTATTTCATGAAACTGTAGAACTGAAAGTATGAAAGTACAAACAATAAAATTTACAAATATGTTATAACCCGAGTGAGAAAAAAGAGCGGAAAAAATTATTCCAACTTGGATACAGCATTTTATTTTTAAGTACTCATTCCCTAAAATTTTGATTATCCTTCTAGTGTAATCTTTGTAAAAATATAAACTGACATAAACTTCTTTTGCATAATTTAGAAGAAGATATGGACATGATAATATTCTTTAAGCTTTTTACACATAACTTGCTAAAGTTGAAAAATAAAATGAAACGAATTTTTATGAAATCTCTTAAAAACTGTTTTTCTCAATAAATAGCAGATTTCAGAAAAAATAGCGTATTTTTTAAACTAAGCTCTTGAGCAAAAACGTAAATTCCTGGATTAGCTTAATTACACTTTTTGTTTGGAAATAAGTTTCTTTCTTCCCCTTTCTTCAGATTTTTTTGGTTTTTGGACAGAACAATGCGAGCATGAACGAAAAAAAAGAATAAATTCAAAGAAACAGAATGAGAGAAGAAACATTATGAAGTTAAGCTCGGAAATGGGGCCTATTTCTGAGGTAAAATATTCCTCCATTTTAAAAGAAAAGAGTAGATTAAAGTGAAAAAATGGAATAATCAATGTTCTTTTTTTCTATAAAAAACATTTGAAAACATAAAAAATGAAATTAAAATTTACTTCTTGATAGATCAGTTAGAAGAACGGGAAATATAACTAATAACTTCGAAAAGATTTTTTTTTTTCAAAAATTTTCTCATAAGAATTAAATTAAACGCGTGTTACTTGAAATAACTTTAAAGTATAATAATTTAAATCAGATTTAATCCATATAATTTAAATCGGAATAATAAAATAACTTTAAATCGTGAGTTATTTAATAATTAAGTTAAATTAAAGATTATCGCATAATTGGTTTTTTCGAAACTAACAATTAAATACAATATTCAATTGAAATAAAAATTATCAGAGATTTTTTTTATTTGCTTGATTTGTGTGGATGAGTTTTAAACTAAAACTTTCTCTAATTTATTTATTAACTAGTCGACTATAGAGATTCCTGGTTCATAGGATTAATGATACTAAAATTCTTAATTCAGCATTTTATGTAGCTTGGTCTCAATAATTCCTTCGGTAAGAAAATTTTAAAGCTCTAAATTTTGATTAATACCAAATTCATAATTTTCAGAAATCTCATCCCTTTTTGTTCACTTTACTATACATTCCCTTTTATATTCTGCCAGTTTCTCAAAATAAAATTTTTAAAAAAATGGATAGATGCATTCTGATATTTCTATCCTTTTGACATTATAACTTACTTCTGACTAAATCCATTGTAAATGTTTTCATTTTTCTTTTTGCTAATCTTATTTTAAATATAAATTCAAATCATTTACGATTCTTCTCAGAATTAGACGTTTAGCTCATTTTCCTAAGATCATCTTTGCCAATAATGACAGAAGCTGAATTTCACTGTTTTGCATGTTTCATGCCTTTTTGCATTAATACTGATAGTGATTCGGATTTTAAAAACAAAATAAAAATATTAACAACCACTACAGTGACGTTTATCAATAACTTTGGTATATTTACAAAAAAAGTTTTGAATTAATGTTTAAGATATGTTTACAGAAAACCCATAACTAACCGTCTAAATGACATTTTTTTCTTTTGAAATTTTTAGCCAGAGAAATACATATGCTCAAAAATGTTGCGTAACAATATAATTATATTCAAAATGTGTTTCTCTTTGAAAATATTTGATATTTTTAAAGTACCGTTACAAAATGATTAAAAAATCATTTCAATAAAAGTAAAGCAGTGAGGTAACAGATCGTTATTATAACTTTCGACTTACATATTCGGTATTTCATATGCATTTTCATATACATCTACATATTTCATACGCACATTACATATACATCTATATATTTCATATGCATTACACGTACATCTACACATTTCATTTCAGACATACAAAACGACTCTTTCTGACTTTGTTATCAAATGCAACTGCTATTTGTTATCCCACCATATCCAACATTCAAATATTGGATCGCGTGTATGTATTCGAAGAAAACATCGTAGACATGCTTATTAACCATCGATGAATTTCGGATATCATGCTTTCTAAAGTATCTTAAGATGTGGATATAGGTCCCAGAATTTGCATGAAACAAAAAAAATAGTTACGCAATAAATAGGCAGAATACAAATACATTCAAAATACATAATATTTTCCTCCTTGTTGCCATTCCTTATCCACTGCAATCTTGCTCTGTGGAAATTATCTATTTGAAATTATCTTACCTTTGCAATTATTGGAATTCTGTTTTAAGTAGTAGTCAGAATTAAAACGCCAAAAGGAGTGGTGGCATCAAACTCTTAATCAGGAGAATACCAAACTATCTCACACCCAAAAATCGTTGGAAATGCTTCTCCTGAAATTGCTTTTCTCTCGAGTTGAAATTTAATCTTTTAACGTTATCAGTATCCTTAGCAAATTCATATTCCCCCCCCCCATCACCAAAATAGGATCTCGGGATGAAATTCTAGATAAGATTCACCCACATGAGAGTAAGAATATTTGTTATTTCGAAATCTTTAACAACAATCCATTATTGACTACTATTCAGATTGGTATAAGATGTCCTAAGCATTTCAAAACTTGAAAGTGAAAAAAAAAAAAAACAGCATGGCGTAAAATTATATGTATTTTTATTTTTATTACACTTATAGAAAAAACAGATGAATGTTGGCGGATTCCCAGCAACCAAATGGAGATATGATAATAAAGAAAACAAGAAACTGAATTGAATTCAATGATTTTCTTTAATTTAATCAACGGAATTTTTATTGAATAAACTTCTGAGAACGTAATCTATATATGCAGGTATTAAACCCTGTATTCTAATAAGCATTAAATATATTCTTTATGTAATGCGCCCAATGCTAAATTCTTCTCTCTATCTGTATTTTCATGAAAATGCTTCGATTTTACAAGAAAATTATTGAATTGGATGGATTACTCGTTATGAAGAAAATCGTTTCTTGCAAATGATATCATTCGCCATCGGTTCTGTATTTAATGAATAATTTGAGTGTTAAATAAGATGTTTCTTAAATAATACTTAACTTCTTAAATGCCCACAAGCTGCACGGGATTCATTTATTGAAATTTTAATACAAACTTTGAAAAGACAAAATTTTTGGGAGTCGCATAACACATTGAAAGAAACATAGTTAAACTTCAAAAAAAGGCTCTAGTTTCATCTTTATCAAAATCTGTTGCATTTTGTGTTGAGCTTTGATCTTGAGTTGAGTATAAAAATCTTGATTTCACCTTTTTCGCAACCAAAGTCTTGGCACACTAACAGCTTTCTCTACAATATAATTACTGTTTCCATAATATTTTAATTTTTACAAAAAAAAAATGCCAAAGAAAATCTCCCAGGTATCAATTCATCTATTTTAAAATTCTTTTTTTCGTCACTTTGTTCAGAATCATTGAGGATCCATTCAAAACGGAAGGTAAGAGTGCACCACTCTTTGAACACTCAGGGTGAGTAAAAATGAATGTCCGCCATTTCTTCCAATACAACTCTTGCCGCCCTCCTGTTTTTTCGAAATGACTGGATTTATAGGATTTATTTTTCTTCCTCTAATTTTCTCTTTTGCAGATTTCGAAGGCAATCGGCCAGTCCCTCCTATTCCTTCCTCCTTCAACACCGCCAAATGGCAATTCGGACTTTGAATTGCAAAGAGTGCATCGATCCCTCCTTGGTTCTGGCGCAGTCTTTTTCTGTAAACGAAAAGTGGAATTTACCACACTTAAATTTTTTTTAAAAAAATTCACTGCAACTCATAAATTTTATTTGCGCTTTTCAAAATTAATTATTGTAATTAAATTTATATTTTTAAATTACCTCAGATCGGATGATGTCTGAAGGCAGCCAGTTGAAGTAATAAAATAAATAGATTATATTTATGATTCTACAATATTATGCTATGGTATTCAAAGAATCTTTAGGTGTAACCCTTTCCATTCATAAATAATGTTAAAGTCTCCTATTTCAGGCATACTTAAAATAACAAATTTTGGTTAACAATTATTTATATCAGGAGTTAACGACAGCAGTCCTAAAGATGAATGAGGGCCCATGAAAAACAAAATCTGCTTCATCTCAAGTTATCTAATGTTCGAGAAAAGAAAAATAGCCTTTTTGACATCACGAACTTCAAAATCCTCCTGGACGGAAATCTGTATTCAAAGTCATTTTTGATTGTTTAAAAAAATGCTTTGTACTTCTTCATCAAGATACCACTCCGCTTGAATAACAGAGAGGCGCATTTTCCAAAGCCTGTCTCGCAAAACGCTGTTGTTCACTGTCTCCCGATGTTTTCACTATCATTATCTCCTAAATGACAGCGCCAAGACGTTTCGGAGCAGAAAACGAAATAGTCTGAATCGAACATTTGAGATGAGAAACTTTATTGAAGTGACTTTTTCGATCTGGCGACAAGGAAAAGGCGAGAGAGACTCGTGCTTTCTAATGTTGCTTTTATGCGAAGAGTATTTTAGATATGCAAATGTTGAGCTTTTTCTTAAGCTTTAACATTTTCAGAATGTCATAAAAAGGCATCCAAACAAGAAAAAAAATCTTTATTAAAAGATACGATAAAGGACAATTCGATGTTGGACTTGAACTTCAAATTAGAATATTTTAAGAAAAAAGCTAAAATATCATATGGGATTCTTTTACTTAAGTAGTTTCCGATATGAAATGTGTCCCATCAATATCACATCCTGATAAATGTTTTGGTCAGATGCTGAAATCACCAAGTAATTTGTTAAAGCTCTTATAAACTATATCTCTTTTTATATATCTAAGTGCGATGAAAATTCAAAATGTGTATGATGCAAAATTGTTTATGACTCCTTTTCAAAATGAAATATGAGGATAAACAACACAACACAATTTTCAAATAACTAAATATTAATAACTAAAATATTAATGTGATGTAAGTATCATAATTTTGCAAAACAATTTATCCTTTGAAAGTAATTTTGTAAAATTGGAACCTTTGCTGATTCAACATTACTTAAACAATGATAAGTTTTTAAGTCAGAGAAGAAATTATGAGATTTATTTGCTTATTTTTGACAAATAATGAAAATTTAATTTAAATATAATTAGTAAATATTTAGATATAGGTAAATGGGTTCTCCTTAATTTTATATTAAAACCTAGAATGTAAGCAACATGTGTTAGGGGACATTAGCAGGAAGGTACTTGTCCATGAAGGTAAAAGAAAGTATTTGTAAGCAATTCAAACACTGAGATCTTTTCATGATTCTTTCAAATGTTTAGGGCTTGATTCTGCGCAATATTGAAGTTATTAGTGTTTAAAGTTATTTCTATTTGTTATTCTATTTTCTGTCATCAGATCACTTATGAAGATAAAATTTGTGAAATCTGTTCATTTAAAAATGGAGAAATAAAAAAAATCTAAAATTTTAGATTAAAAAATCTAAAATTCTACAGCCCAGAACTACTTATGGTCACAAAAAAATTTACATAGTGTGGAAAAAATCCGCAAAAACTTTAAAAATTTATAAAGCTAAAAAATTAAGCAAAATAAAAAAACGAGTTGCAGGTTTAGCGTCGATTAGTCAAAGGATTTTTTAAATAAGAAAAAAATTCAAAAAGCAGTCAATAGATGGCATTTCATGCATAAGTGAATAAAAACCCCGCAAATAAAAAAAATTAATGTTACCAACTCATTTATTAGAGCAATATGTGTCACACATGTCCACCACTACAGGTGATGACTCATTGCAGGCTTGTCATGAATCTACCAACGATAGAATGACGCATTTCCGGCTGCATAGATAGCAGCTCTCGAAATGATGGAAACTTTCAATACCGACTGATTGGTTGGATGGAATCAATGCACTCGAGATTTTAAATTTCCATACAGCCAAAAATCTGGCTATCGTATCTGAAGATCAAGAGAACCGTGGAAGATTGCAACGTCTTCTAGCGATGATCTCCTCCCCGAATGTCTGTGTCTGGAATTCCTTGACTGGAAGAGCAGTGTGACTTGCGGCTCTGTTTTGTATAAACGTAACAGAAGTAACAGCTTCACGCAAACTTGGAACAACCTTTTGACGCAGAAGCGTTAAATAACACTGAGCATTTACTACCACCATTTTCCATCCATTTACTAAAAAGAAGTAGTTCAAAAAAGAGGGGTTCTGTGATGAAGGAACCTGTGAACCCATATCACATTGTGACTTTGGAGGAAGCCAGGGGGTTCTTAGAGTACATTCTTGAATTTGACGTTGGCCAGATGCGACAGTTATATATACGAATGTTATCATGGAGATAAAAAAAAATAAGTCATATCTGTCGGCAAGATGTTAAAGACCCAGGAGAAAAATCAATTTTGGAGAGAGCCCACCTTGCAAGTGCTCCTTTCTCAATGGTAACCGACAGTAAAAGTTGATCTCAAGACTGCATGGATACTTATTAAGAACTCCATCAAGGATGTTACGTATTGAAGATGGTGGTGATTCCAAGCGTCTGAAACTTCCAGTGCAATGCTAGTCCTGCAGAGGATTCTAACGCTACTGTTTCCTTTCCGTCTGCAAAGCGCGCTGAATGCATCTTCCTTAGACCTGATCGTCCAGTTTCCACATCGTCCAACGATCCAGTTTTCTCAAATCGCTAATCAAGATTCATGAGGCCTGATACTGTTAAAAGTCTTTTTCTAGTCTTTACTTTCTTCTGAAGTCGGAATTTACGCAACGCAAAAGTCGTTGAATTCTGGTTCATGTAAAATAGCAACACCAACAAAGCTTTACCTTTCCCACTCAGCATTCGCTTACATGGCATGCGACGGAGAACTGATTTTGGATCGTGGGTGTAAATATTTATAATTGCCTCTCTCTCATTTGCATATTTACAACTATATCGTTTGTAATAACACCATTTTCCAGCTGGTTCTTATCTCAATGCTAAACCTGTAAACATTTTTCATTTTGGTTATTTTTTCGAATTTTATGAAAGTACTTTGTCTGCCCACCCTGTATACAAATCCCTTTCTTAAGCTTATGTATTGAAATAAAGAAAAAAAATATTGGTAGTGACTCATTAACCTTTACGTCATAAGCATTAGAAAGGTTTGATGTCGTGCTGTTGATATAGGTATTCGAATCGATTTTCTGTTGTCATAGTCCATTAAAACCTTATTCAGATAATGCGTTTTACGCTTACTAATAAAAAAATGTACAAACATTCATTAATCGATGACGCTGCCACAAAAATGACATTTATTTGTTTATATCGAAAATAGGAAATAATTATTTGCGTAACAGCGCATGTATATTGCCACTTTTTCTGTAGATAAAAAGAAGGTGGATATTGTGAGAAAATTAGTTTCTTCACTGTTCGTCATGCCTACGTTGCGAGAAAAAGCTCTACTGGTGAAATTGTTCTGCCAGAACCAGCAAAACTCCGTTGCACCTCTAAAGGAATTTCGTCTTATGAAGCAGATACTATCTATGAAGCAGAGCTGTCTATTGTCTCAAGGTGTACTACTCAAGACGAAGCAGAAACGTGAAAAAAAAAGGCAAAATCCAGGTGTAGAACGCAAAAACATATCGTCTTTGAGCGTCGAAAATGTTGCTTCCGCACTCGTTAAAGTCAGCAATCAGTCGTTGCATAATACTGCGAGTTTACCAATTGCTTCCTACGCTCTGGATATGCCATATACAGAACCAACTCTGCGTGCCTGGGCAACTCAGCATGGGGGCATTGAGGTCCGTAAAACATTTTCATCTGAGTTCCTTTCTGGAATTGTGGTTGATACAACTTGGAAATGGAACATTTTATGGAGTTCACTAACTTGGAGACACAAGTTAGCAAGTTATGGAATTAATTTGTCCTCTGAGGCTCACTTTTGCCTCAAAGGGCACATTAACACTCACAACCGTTGAATTTGAGCAGAAAAAAGCCTTACATTATCCAAGAAAACCTTTGCATCCTGAAAAAGTGACAGTATGGTATGGATTTTGAAGCTGTCTTTATAACTGGACCGTATTTCTTTGAAGCGATAACTACAAATGGAATCCAAACCTGTTCCGTCACATAACAACGGTACCACTGAGGGATTTTGTAATCACAGCTCTTCTGCAGCGTGGATGTCTTCAAGACACCATCTTCATGCAGGATGGCGCACCACCTCATATTGATCGTCGTGTAAAGGGATTGTTAATATAGAATTTCACTAAACAGTCATTTAACAATTATAAAACATATTAAAGGATTTTATGTATATTATAACGCGACATGACGATAAATTTTTGTAGTACCTTTTTATTTAATAAATGTAAGACAGGCCATCTCGATAATTTGTAGTTTAAGTTTTATCACATTTAGATCAATAGAACGCATTGTAGAGCCCTCTGAAATGAGTAACTTATTTCTTTCTAATCCTGTGCATAAAGATAAATAAATCTTGTTGTTTAATTATAAGGTTTTAAGAAATGTTTATTCGAAACGTCAACAGTTTAATTTCTTTGGTTCTTTCGACCGTTGCCGGAAGTGTCGGAAACGGTGGGACATTCCCTTCGTTCGTGATGCATCCAAGCACGCCCTTCTGCCAACTTCTTTCATCATTTGCGGTTAGATGATTAGAGAAGTTCACTCGGAGAACATGAAGTTTTGTCTTTTTGAATGGCAGCACTTTACTTTTTAGTGTGTGGAGAATTGTAGAAAGAAAAAGAGTTGTGCTACCCAAGGAATTTGAGTCCGAGCAATTCTTATGAATCTTACATTTTAGATTTCCACCATTTCGAAAGGCTCAGTTTTGGAATTATGTCTGTAAATACAATTACTAAGTCACGAACAACCAGTTAATTAGATGAAACTATAAATTCTTTAGTAACAGTTTAGTTTGGTTTATTTTAAAGTGACAAAAAAAACATCACATTTTCGCTTCCAAAATAATGGTTAATGAAATTTATTCAAAAATACTAAAATACATGCAGTTTCAAGATTTTTTTAAATTAACTATTTTTACGAATTGTTGCTATCAAGTCTTTCTCTTTTACTTATAGAAATAAATATTTATTTTTATTTATAATAATAAAATGAAGGCAGAAGTGTTATTTCACTTCGTTTCATAACTGCTGTTAATCGTAGTAGTATTTAAGGTCAAAATCTTTTTTTAGGCCTTTTCTTACTTCAAAAAAACTGAAATTATATATAAAAAAAGGCTTTTAATGCAAAAGTTATTTTTATTAAAGACACTTTAATTCCACAGTTTAGATTTATTTTTTGGTTTTTAATTTTAAGAAAGTTATAGGGAAACGAAAATTTTACCTTCTCAATATTTTTACTCCCTTTGAATCAGGTGGTCTCTCTATGAATTCATGCAAAGTTATTATTTTTTTCAGCATATCTGAAGTTTGCTCAAATCCCTTCAAAATTACTCTAATTATCATCACATTAGCAAAACAAATTTGATATATTTTTCCTTGACAGAAAAGACAAAAATCTGATAGAAATGTGCATTGTCGCCGGACAAAATCCAAATATCACATTTCATTTATCTACTTTAGATTCTTGAAATACCTTGTCTACAGATAAGCAGTGAACTCTCTACTCAAAGAAGGATTGGTCAGAAATTTGATAGAGATCTACAGTTTTCTCTTAAGGTCACGTACTGATATTCAAATTAAAAACTCGATGCATTTTTGAGTAACCACGCTAAAATTTGCTAGAAAAGAACGTCCTTCAAATAGTCTTATCTCAGTGTTTTTCACACAGAATTACAAAATTTTATAAATATCAATAATTTTGGAGCAAGTCTTGTTAAAGATTCCAAAATTTTCCGAATCTGGAAGATTAAATGGTGAAAAATAATCAAGATATTAAGATCAAAGTTTGTTTGTTTGTTCTTTCAGATAACACGACATTTTCTCTCTGTAATGCGTACGGCAGAAGAGAGAAAGGCTTCGATTTCGGAATTTTGTGCAATCCGTCCCACATTGCAAAAGTTTTTGAAGAAATATGTTTTAAGGACGAAAACATGATTTCCATTATTTTCAAGGCAGATGAGATCTCCCTTTGGCACAGCATTTCGACTGAACAGAAGCGCCATTGCAGACATCACGGGAACAGCGTCCATATTTTGCCTGTCACAAAATCGTTGCAAGTGTTTGCGTCGGTGCCACGTCAGTTTTTAAAATGAAAATGTCTAGAAAATATGTTTTGATAGCATCAGCATAACAAAACACGAGATATGAATGGCCATACCGAAAAATGTTTTTTTTATTTACTTTCCATGGGCAGAATCCCATTTCCAAGGTATTTGCTGTAGCGTAGATATTTCTTTAAAGAAATACGTAGCATAACCCATTGTTCTCGATTTTTATATGGTTTTGAATTTACGCAATATTAAAAATATAAACCACTTTCAATCACTGGTACGGGATTTCATTAACGTCGCTTCGTAGTTGCTCTCGGGCACTGCAGCATTTAAATGCTAAATACCTTAAGCTCGTGTCCCTTTCAACCCTGGAGCTCATTCGCCTGTTGGAAGAACTCCAGCTGCGCATGTCATCTGAGAGCGCAACAGGCGTCGCATCTGTTTCTCCTCCTGAAAGATACACAATAGATTTCTCAGATCATTTGACGCTTTCTTCGGAAAAAATAATGCAAATTCCCACAGATTTTTTTTCTTACTGAGGGGAACATATATTCTCTGATTTATATGTTTCTAATGGTTTACTTTATGATCCTCTCAAAGGGGGACATTATCTAACCACATGTAACAACAGTTTGGCGGATATTTGCTACCCATACATGCTGATACAAAATGGGTCATTCAAATCTGTTCGGATTAAAGGGATTGAACATACAAGAAAAAATAATGGTGAAACTGAAGCGGGATATTTTAAAAACTGCAGTGGATCAGTAATTTTTTATCTGCACTCAGAAACGACGGCCCTTCATAGAAATAGCATTCCTCAGTCGACATTGCTTGAATGAACTAATGTGCGTCTAACCTATGGCGGCTGCAAGATCATTTAAAGAACACCGTCACAGCTATCGTAGTATGCCACATGAACGTCCGATATATTTCCCCTCAATGTGTTTCTTTTTTTTTAAAGAAGCCAGTTTAATTTCGGTTATATTATCACTCCGTTTTAAAGCAACACTGAGCTATATGGGGACAGAGCTCGTCCTTTTGAACCGCTTCCAAATGATAAAAATGACACCTGAGATGGCAACCCTCCACCAAACTTCCACACCACTCCAGCGAAAGAGTGGAGAGAAGTGCATCCACTCCGCTTACTCGATGGCTCTTCGATGGAATCAGGTCTCGAATTTGAAACCCTCCCTTTCCAAAGCCAAGACCTTACCAGCCGGCCACGACGCTCTAATAGAAGAAAGAGGAAACAATTTATATATTCGATGGACAACTGTATGGATCTTACAACATAAAATTTGTATTTCTGCCTACAAAGTTCTTTAAGTGTCTGGTAGTTTCCATGAAGTAGGTCATTCAATGTTTTGTCGCTGTCGAGCTTGCGTTTATAACTAATTACTACGTTTTTAAGCATCTGCTGTTACTATGTATAAGTCACGAAGAGTCAAAAAAGCTGTTTGGTTATCACTGGCTGTTTCTGTTTCTTTTCTTTCAACTTCCAGGGATATTTTGGCCCCCTTTGTAAAACGTGCATTCCTAGGTGAAATCGCTTGCTTTTGAATTTCCTTCTCACCCCAAACTTCAAAAATAATCAAATCTGATTCACCTTTTTTATTCATAAGAACATCCCTAAGAAAAGCTGGTGAACATTAATTTATTTTAGTTTTAGTTATATCCATGTCTCCACTATAAAAACATTTAGGATTAATGTGAAACGAAACTTCAATTTAGTATCTTGATCAGATGATAAGGCAACAGCTAAGCTGAAACCACTTTCTCAAAACTTTTACGCCCCACTAGTGGAATAAAATGGTTTTTTTGTTGCAATGGGCCTAACGTAAACTTGACCTTCTTACACGGCGATTCTTCGGCGGAAGCGATTCTCGAACCCTGAACTCCAGAACTGATGCAACACATAGGAGAAATGTGCCTGGTTGATAGGGGGGTGCTTTTCGCTTCTTTATTTTATGGTTTTTCGTTTCTTAATCTCATATGAATACCTTCAAAGGGCTTGAAATAAAAAAAAATCAGATATAGCCAAAGGCATTGAAAACTTCGAATTGACTCAGAAGTCGGCTGGAATTACAAAAATCTTTATCACTCAAAACATAAAACAGATCTAGGTGCAAAAATAATCAAGGAGAAGCTTTTTTAGGTATCCCAATGTGCACGAAAGTAACTATACATCAGCAGAAGCGGCATTTTCTCCCGTGAAAGTGTTGTCCTTATTCAGCTGCAAAAAATTTTAGACTTTGCGGAAGGCCACGAATTCCTTGCATGGCATTAGTGAACGATGGCGAAGAACTATAGACCTGAGGCCTAAAACCTTCTGGTTTTTCGAAAATTCAACATTCTACTTTTCAGTAACATTGAGGAAGGCGGTTTTCACATACGCGGTCAGAATTTCTTGAGTGAATCTTGGCAATGAAATGCATCGAAATACTTAATTGAAAACAAGCTATTTAGAGATGGGCTCGAGTCTGCTTCGAGCTTTTTCTTAAGATGCCCCCCCTGCAGTAGAGTGGACGCGCCAACTGTAGTTAATTATAATTAGCTTATTTATTTTATTATTTTAAAGAGCTTTTAAAAACTGCTCGAACTCAGGGACATATATCAACCGATTTAATCCCCACAGTTTTTAAAAGGTTTTAACGGATAGTAAGCATTTCGCAATGGTAGTGGTTTAATGCTTTTATGCCGGTATCTTATCTGTAAACAACACGATGAATGACACGAAAACTGTTTTTGAGCCAAATCAAAGGAAAAATTCTACAAAGACCCAAATAAGACAGAAGGCAGACAAGTAATCATATATTTTTTCGCTCAAATTACTTGATTCTGGATTTGTTGCTCATAAAAATCAGAGCAAAACAGGCGAAAGAGATAAATAGAAAAGGGATAAAACATTATATTATTACAATGTTAGATTCGAAATTAATTTTTAAGCAAATTTGATAAAATTAGAAGTAACAAAATACTAAGTGCAAATCAACAAAGTAGATTTTTTTAAACTTTTCTAAAAGAAAGTGACGTCAAGGAAACGTCCAAATTTCGAAAACGTTCCTTGCTTCTTGAGTAGAAGAGAAGAATACTATTCAGCTGTTATAATTTTTTTTTGTCTGACACACGGTTCATTTTAAGAGTCAAGAGCTGACTTTCGAAACAGAGAGTCAGCTCTTGAGAGCGCAGGAGTCATGGAGGGCTCCAAACTGGTCCCACACACTTTAATGTATTATCAATGACATCTCTGAAGTCCATAGAACTAAAATCCACTTGTTCGATGATGATCGGGCTCTGCACGGCACCACCAATCATCCTGAAATCCTATCGAATAAATACACCGGACAGATGAACATCAATAAGATGCCAGGCCGTATACTTTTTCTGGAAATGAAACTTTCCGCCACTGCCAAAGTGGTTTCGAAAGGCAATACCACGGAGTAATGACACAATTTACCTGCGGAGCACCCTGGATAAGAACTTTTTTAAAGCCTATCATCAAAATTATAAACAACTAGGAAGACGACAAAACCAAGCTTTGTGCCATCCTAAATTACAGGGCAAATTTTTCCAGGAAGAATAAACATTTAATCTGCAGGATTGTGCGCCGGACTCTTATCTCGTACGCACCACCTATTTGGGCAGCTGCTGCAAAGACCCACATCACGACACTAAAAAGATTGCAAAATGTAATGGCTGAGCAAATTTGTGACCGCGCGAGATTTGTCAGAGACAATCGGATCCGTAAATACTTCAACCTTGCAACCCTGTAAGAATCCTACATAACACTTTTAGCAAGATTCTTCGAAAAAATAGATAGAAACGACAAATCCGCCATTAGAGAAAACGAATCTTACGATTCGACGAAATACGCCGGGAGACTCGCCAACCCATTCGTATCTGAGTTTACGATAGCTTTACCACCACCAATTTGACTCTGGAAAGTTTTTACTAAAATTAACTAAAGTAAAATTTAGCTTTTTTTATATAGTTTTTTATTTTATGTTTCTTTCTTCTGAAATATGCGTTATAGTGAGTCTACTGTTCAAGAAAAATATAACTTAATAAAGCACAGCCACACGCTGAGTAATCTCAAAACCTTGTTAATACCCATATCATCTGCCCAGTCATGAGGTTAAAAACCTTGAGTTCAAGAACTCCATGAAATATTCCTCAAAAGGGTAAATCGGTCTATTATATCGTCCATATGTTACTGACGTAAAAACTCTAAAATTTCCAGGTTAACGGCAGATCTTACCTCCTAGTAACTTCCTAACAAAACCGTCTTTTCAATAGATTGTTTTGAAATGTAACCTAATCGAAAGCTAGATGTTAACCTTCTTCTGAAGGTGCTTCTATGATCATTTACGGTTTTAAAAAATATCTATTATTTATTTTAATATTCCTTTTATGACGATTCATTGAATGAATAATAAACTCAAAAGAATTTATTGATTTTTCGATGGATGCGTGTATGTGTGGAATGCATTAAACAGATAAATATCGAAGCAATTAAACTGGTTTTTCAGTGCCTGCTGTTCATCTCATTCTTTTTGAGAGAATTTTTATTGTATGGGCATCACTTCTTTAGGACATTTTCGATTCTTAAACAAAGAAAAATATCGCCATAAACAGCAAATATCGTCAGTTGGCTCTGCAGATGCTACAAACAAAGAAGTTTTTTTTCCCCTTACCTGATAGAGAGTTTCTCCGTATGAAGTATTTCTACAATACAAAAGCTATAACCTTTGCAAAACACGGAGCGTTGGATAGCCATAAAAAGAAATTCGGTCGCCAATAAAAGGTGATGGCGCCTTTTATTGGCGATAAAAGAAAGGATACTTCTCGATAAATGTTGCTAAATCTTTTGATGTTTGTGCTTTGATTGCCTGCCGTCGGAAGACCATTAATGGAAGAATAGCTTTTTTGGATATATTTATTGAAATGTTTTCATACTACAATAGATTCATCTGTTGGAAGAGATAAATGGATGAAGACGACGTCCCCTCCGTCTCCAACTTTCGAATTGTTTCAGTTGACATCCATTCCAATTTATTCCAATAATACTGCGAATAAGTCACATGAAAGTACTCTGAATAGATTTCACTTGTCGTCACTGAATTTACAGTAAACATTATCTGCCTTGAGGACATAAAAATATATCCTATTCAGTAATCTAATCGAAGTCTTTTGAACAGAAGACACTGAATGGCAAATTAGTAAACTTTATTCTTGAACTAATATTTAACTTTCCAGTTTCAGAATCCACAACTAGTATATAATGTTATATTTTTCATGAGATTCTTAGAAATATCTATTTCTTAGAAAGTTTTACTTATTATAATAATGCAAACAATGCACTACATTCATCATGTTATTAAGGTCTTTAATAAACAAAAAAAAATTCTCAAAGATTAAAAAGGTTTATGAATCAAAACACCTTCGAATCTTAACAACTGAAAACTACTTTAAGATTCCTTAATTTTATAAATATGTGAAACGTTTTGTCAGAAATAAAAATTTTAGGATGAGATCATAGCATAAAAATAAATATATATGTTGAATATTTTGAACGAACTTAAAATTTGGAAAATTTTCTAATCTCGTTATTTGTTAATGCACATTTCATTCAAAATTTATTCTCTGCTCAATTAGAAAATCTTAATTCCCGTATAATGAAACTTAAAATACAAGGGGAGCATAAATATCGCCCCATTTCAAAAGATCAATAAAATCTATTGGATGTTAACAAATATTTTATGTTTACATTCGGAAATAATGATGTTTGCCATTAATTAATTTTTACAATCTGTAACAATTTTTACCATTAATTAATTTCGAGGTTTTGCTGTACGAAAAAGGATATCGTCTAAATGTGTTCCTTCATTCTACACTTGTGAAGTCTCTCCATGAAATTCAGCACAATCTTTTCCACCAGTGCTGGAGGAATTGCGGCAATTTCGAATCGAATAGCATCCTTCAGTTCGTCGAGTGTCTTACGTTTACGTGTGTAAACTATAACCTCAAGGTAACCAAACAGGAAGAAGTCACATGCAGTAAGATCCGGTGAGTGTGCTGGCCATGGAATGTCACCTCGAATACAAATTAGGCGACTTAGAAACATTTGTGCTAGCACTTCCTTGGATAATTTGGAAGTATGCGCTGTGGTACCATCCTGCTGAAACTACACCTCCGACTGGCCAAACTGGTGGAGTTGAGGCTGCAAGAAGCTGCTTAACATGTGCCCGTAACGTTGGTTATTTACTGTAACTGTCTCGTTTTTCTCCTCAAAGAGGTACGGGCCTATCACACCCACATGTGATACGGCGCACCAAACAGCAACATGTTCGCTATGCTCATAATTTTGTCGTGGATTGCTTCCAGCTCGGTAACGAAAATTTTGCTTATTAACGCATCCGGACAAATGGAAATGAGCTTCGTCACTCGACAGAACAACATCACCGCGTGCAACATTTTCAAGCAAAACTTCGCGACATTTCTTTCGCTTTGGCCAATCGCGTTCTTTCATTTCCTGTATTAACATCATTTTTTACCAATGTAACTTCAGATGTAACTGAAATGGCGTAACCAGGGAAACATAACAGACTATTTCGGACCCTCCATATCCACGGTTGTTCATTGACGACCTGTTTATGTATTTGACAGCAGGAGGAAATTGCTATCACTGAACAACAATTATGTTCACCCAATGATGCTGTGGTTTTAGGGATAATACGAAGTAATTTTTCTAATGACGTCTTATTTGCAGATTTTTATGGTATACTATCGAAACAATAATTCCATTTTAATTGTTTCAATTCTGGAAAACCGATTGCAGTCGCCAAGGTTTCGTTAAGACAGAAAATCAATGCCATCCAAGGTTTTCCATATGGACAAAAATAGGTTCCATGTTCCAAGAATAGGATCAGAAATACGGCCTGATATTGATCAATCTGAAGACACACTTTCACTTGCATTTATCTTCTCAATGTTGCTTCTGACCAATTTCCGAAACATTAAATCAAACAGATTAAGACTTTTATCTGAAGAATTATTTTCGATTCGTTTGCATCAACCTGACCTAAATTTCAATTACACTCACTTGATTGGCTTTAACGATGATGTTTCTAGGTAAGAATGTTGTCTGGCGACATTTCTGTTGCGCGAAGACGAAAAGAAGAGTTTCTGTCAGTAGATTTAAAGTAGCAACTTTGATAAGTTGGCACAATGTATCACTCATTATTTTCTTTGATTTTAAGCAGGTGGTGACGGCAAAGTGAATCTATCAATCAAATGTATCTTTCAAAGGCAATGAGAATATTTAAAGAGTGGTTTAGTGGGAAATTCACCTTAGTGTGACTAGTTTTTAAAGCTCCCTTCAAGCTGAAGGACCGTTAGGCTGTTAAAGCAGACTGTAATGAAGGATATTTATTGACCAAAAGGAAATATTCTTTTCTTAGCCCCTCAGAAATTTTAAAACCATCTCCCTGTTTTTTTACGGTCAAAGGAAACTCCAGGCTTCTTAAATTGGAAGTCTAATTCAATGCGATCGGAGGAATTCTCGTGATAAAAACATAACCTTTTGTTACTCTGCTGATTTTTTTATTTTAATCCTACTACGTCAATTTAATTAATTTCTACTACGTCAAAATACCTCGCCACTAATTAAAAACACTATATATGACGGGGGCATTGAAATATAAGTGTGTGACAAAAAGGTTCTGGTGAAAGTAGACAGAAAAATAAAGCATAAAATTTTCTTGGAAACAACCGTTCCTCAAGACGCAATTACACTGTTAATTTTCAAGTTCTAGAATCTCGCAGAGAGATATTGCAATGAATTGATCCTTAAGCTATAATTTTTCTTAATTTTGTTTATTTATTTATTTATTGCAATAATATTTAGATTTCCGGAATAGATTTGGGATACGATATTCATTTACACCTCATTGAATTTCTAGGGAATCCTTATGATAGTGATGAAATAAAAAATATTTTTTGTGTTTCATTTTGATTGAATATCCTGTGCTGATACTGCTTTACAAAGAAAAGTATTTGGGAACAATTCCGTTGAGTATCCATTCGAATAAAAATGGCTAAATCTTAGGGGCAATTCACTAAGCGAATAGTGCCAATATTTTAATTCAATCAAGTTAACAAACGGAATGAGTCAAGGATTTCAGAATTTTTTATCCGATATTGGACCCGTCTTACTGCGGCAATTTAAAACCCCAAGAAAGAGGGGTCCATCTTTTTAACTGATGCCGAAATCAGTGAGACTGGATAAAAGCAGAGCCAAGTTAGGAGAGAATCGGTGAATTTAAAAGGAAGGAAAATGGATCTTCAATTATTGCTTTTATCTGTTTAGTGTTTTCCTTCGTTGAATCCCCGTCGTTCTGTGTTCGTGAAATTTTTGAGAGAGTAAAAATAATTAAGACCATATCGAAGTTACTGTTTGATGCGTACAAGAACTGCAACGCGTGTTTGACGAACTTTTTTGTAATTTTCTTGTTAACGTTTTCCTTATTTGCCTGCTTATTATAAATCAATGATTTGTAACAAAATTTGATTTTAATGCAAAATCTCGAAATCATACAAAGTTCAACTAGGTGGCGGCTAGTTAAAATATGCTGTTAGCCGCCTCGCTATGATTCATAATTTAGTTATATCTTGGAGATAACAATAAATCCGAATCTAAAATTAAAATGAAAGAGAGGGCAAGGTTTTCTGACTTCAGAACACGATTGATCATCAAACTTTTTTTTTCGTGTATGCGAGAAGTCTCTCCAAATTTCATAAAACAGAAAACATAAACTGTAAACGTGATGGGTGGAATATATTTACCAATTGAACTGAAGAATATTTCAAATCAAAAAGAGAATTTTCACGAACTAAATCATTTAAAAGAAAAGCATAGCAGCGTCTATGAAAAGAGTTGACCATAAGCAGTTATCTTTGCAATCACTACTTCTGAATTTAAATTTTAAAGAGATTTTTGACCTAAAATAAAAAAAAAATTATCCTTAGTATCTAAATCTGAGATTTACACATTAGCTTTTTTTACTCCCAACAGTTGCTTTATATATAATACTTTTAAACAATTTCCTGAATTTTTAATTTTTAAAAATCAGAAAAAAATATGATTTAACATTGAAAGAAAGAGAAATAATTTAATTCTGTATTTGGCGAAGAAATTCCTGGTGATGACTGATTTCACTCTCGCTCCTTTATTGAAGCCAAAAGTCTAGTTGAATGAGAAATGCAACGCAACCAGGTAATAGCCAGATATATCTTTAAAACAGAAGAAGTAAATATTTATCATCAATAACTTTTAAAATATTACTTTAGTGAAGTCATGTTTATAAAACTAAAGATATGGCAGCTATTTTGAACCACCACGACGTTAGTTCTGAAACCACAAACAGGGCAGTGGTTAAAAAATCTGCGAAATCTCAAAAAAGGATCTTCATTTTCAATAAACATGCACAAAGCAAGTATCTCTATTGCATCTATGCTTTAAAAATTACTGAAAATTGCTTAATTGGATATTTTACGATAGAATGACAGTAAACTACAATGAATGACAAAAATAAAATATAATTATAAATGATACGTATTTTAAAAATTACCGAATGAAAACGGAAATTTCCCTTTCCCCTCATTAAAAAGAATTTTACGTGTCAATATAAGAAGAAACATTACATTAACACAAAAAAAAAATCAAGAAAAGTTATGAAATGGAACAAATTGTTGTTAAATGAGCACGGAACGCTAGACGCACATAAAAAAAGCAAATTCGTTCTAAAATTAAAATTAATACAATATTAAACAAAAGTTAATTATTTAAGACAAACCACAAAAGGAACAAGACGATTCAAATAAGTTCTTAAAAGAATTTTAAAAGAGATATTATTCCACGAGCATATTAAAAGGAGACAATATGGGAAAGAAGGTGAAAACTGAAATTTTGCATTGAAATTGATAGAATGGAATTTTTATGACAGCATTATTAATAATAAAATCACAAGATCAAAAAATTTGATGAAACAATGATTTATATTTGAATTTTGTTACTATAATAAAGTACATTTATTGAGAGTAAAGTTTAAAGATATTGAAATATTTTTGTAAATTATAGAAAAAATTGCATGGAAATGAAATTGGTAAAGCTGAAAAGCTCATATTTTTATATTAATATTGTACTGAAAAAAAACATATTCGCAGTATGATATAATTTAGAGTTATTGTGGTACGCTTTTTTCAATTAATTTTTAATTACTTAAAAATCTAATTAAAGTTTCGAAAAAACTTTTCTTTGTGAGTTCCTAAGTAGTGTTTTTTTCTAAATTTCATGTTCGAAGCAACAATGAGCGAGCCAATCATATTTGACTTTCATTTGGGAGTGGAGAATTTATCTAATAAATATCTTTCAGTTCGATCACTATATCTTTAAAAAACGAGAAAAAAAGTATCGCTTTTGTGACTGATGTAAAAAAAAAAATCTCAACATTTAAATAAGAAACTCGGCACAAATCCGCAATAAGTTAAAAACAGGGCACATTTATTTCCCTCTCGGGCTTCCTAAGCAGCGAGAGCGAGAGGGGCGGTCAAATTGCAGCATCGAAGTTGGTGAGAAATAACATCCAGTGTTTCGCTTCTCCAAATGAAAGAGAAAAATATCTCCGAAGGGATACATCCCGGCGCCAGGGCTCCCCAGAAATAACAGCGAGGGTAAAAAAGTTGGGTCGGATGGAAATCTGACAATCGGAGAGATTGACTTTTATATTGCTCGGCACACAAGATGTCGAGTCAATAAAATTCCAATTTCTGCCTTCTCTTCCGAGGAGCCTCGGGATATCGGAAGTTGAAAGAAAATATACTTCGCGAATGGGGAACTTAACTCTTCGATATTGAAGTGGAATCCTGAGCAGCAGGGGCCGTTCGAGACGTGCTGGAAGCGCGCGCGAAACCGAAGAAGGCAGCTCTGCCCCTCCTCCAAGAGAATGTGGTTGGCGATTGCCAAGAAAGCTGCACGAAATTTCCTATTTCTTGTACACAGAAGCTTTCCATTTACAACAAACATGCAAAACAGTAGCAATCAGTCCAGTTTCAAAATATGAGATTCGAAAAAAGAAGTTATTGTTCTTTGAATTGCTGGTGAGCGAAATTCGTCATTCCCGATTAAGACGGGAGTTGTCTTTCAGGTGAATGCTTGGAAGAGGATATCTCTGCTCCTTTAGTCTGCCTGTGAAGGGATCCATTTTCCCTTACCTCAGGTGGATACTGATTTGTGTATCGAAGATGTCGTCATGCCACACAGCCTAAGGTGTCTGTAGTACACCGAAACTGTAGTTAGTTGTTATTTTTAGCTGTCATAATCAGAAATGTAAGAACAGAGAAACATTTCGGTTTTGCATTGCTGATGTTGGAAGCCGGCGGCAATCATCCGTTACTGAGCTATTCTCGTCTTAAATGTGGAGGTCTGATGCTTACACGTTGACAGAATCTATCCACAATGGGAAATATTCCTAATATATATTTGCATATTTGTATGTAAAGATCAGAAATAAATTTCATTCTTTCAGAGAGTTTCATTCTTTAGCTATCGCATTCGCTTGCCGATGGATGGATGGCCCGTTGTCCTGAATTTCGAATAAGTTTTTGCTAGATTCAAGGAAATCTAAAATGTGGAAAATTAAAATGTCGAAATCGACTTGTCTTATAGCATCTTTTATATATTGGGAAAGTTTCAAAACAAAACAATATTAAAGTCTATAGTATTTAGATTACCACAATATTTCCGTAAGTTTGCAGGGGAAAGCATCAAAATATTAAGAATTGGGGGATAAAATATTTCAAGTATAACTATAAATGTAATCAACAAACTTCCACCGAAGGGTTCGGCTTATGCTTTCTTGTTGAAAATCTGTTTTGTGATATACCAATCAGAGCACTGATGTAAAAAAGATGAAAAAATCAAAAGATAAAAATATTGAAGCAAAACAGTTCGTTTCTTGTAATTTGCCATCCTTTTTACGTTAACGGGATTAGATGTGTTAATTTCGTGTTGCCCACATAAAAACTGATGTAACAGCTTTTTAGAAAGTATATATTTGAAATTTAAATACTTTCATAATTTTTCCCCAATAAATTTTATATTTTTTAAACAATTTCTCTAGAGATTTAGATATTTATTAAAATATTCTTTAGTTTTTTGTTTGTTTGTTTTTATTTCAAATGGTTTATAACTTTCAACGTTTTAACGTATCTTAATTTATTTTAGATTTCAGGGTTAGTTTAGGTGCTTTCTTACATATTTGTTCATTTTGTATCAAGAAATATTGTAGTTTGAATTTCATTGAAGAGTATTTTCTCTAAATAAATTGAAAAATGGATAAATAACTTAAATGAATTCTTATTTTGGTACTTATAGCTGAATTATATCTGCTGCAATAATGCATCTCTCACAATTTATGATTCAAATATTAAACGATGGCAGCAGTTGAAATAGAGTGACACAAAAAAGTAGCAATCTTCCCATATCTTTCTCCCTCAATACATACTTCACTCAATCTTTTCATCCACTTCTACAATGTATACCGACGGAGATTATTTTTCAACCGCTGCTTTATTTCTGCGGCACTCGATTTGAGTCGGAATATTCTCCTGGCGTGAAAATTCTTGGTCGAAACATGACTTCCAGAAGCAATATTTTCTTCCCGTGTTTTTCCCGTCCATTATCACGCTTGATTAAAGTGTCAGTTTAAGAAAGTTAAATTTAGCAAGTGTTGGAAAAAAACAGATGAATATGTTCGATGATGTGACATCAGGAACAGATTTTAGCTTAAATACTTTTAACTAATCCAATTGTTTATAGTTCATTATGCAAAATTTAATCAACTTCAATCTATTGAATAAAATATACGTATTATGCTAAATTTTATTTTGAATTAATCCAGTGTGGAAATTGTTGTTGAGTTTAGAAACGTTATTTCGAGAAGAGTATTTTGAAATTACCAGCAAAATAAAATTCCAATCATATTCTTGTGAACGAACAAAAATCCTCTTACTTTTTTGCAAGCGATCAAAGAAGGTATCATAAAAACGATACAACAGCTCTCACATGACCTAGCATTGCTAAACGCAAGGTATAAATATTTAATATTTTTTCTGTTTGACATCAATGATGTTTATAAATAGTAATTAAAACCATTACTAACGATGATAATAAATATAAATAAATCATGGCTTAATATATCAGATTTATAACTATGCTTTTCACATCCAATCTCATTTAAAGTTTTCAATGAAAAGGGAATAAAGAATTTTCATAGAAGAAAAAGCTTTATATGCATTAAGAGAAGCGAGTTGTAAGCCATGTTTACTAATTGGTCCCAAATAAACTCAAAACTATTCATGTCTATTCATGCGTAAATAGATAATCGCGAAAAATTGATTTGGTAATCGTGTGTCCAATAAATCTAGTAGACTAAACAGGATTTTCATTTCATTGCTAACTCCTTATAAACTCGAGTCTTTTTAATCTACTAATGCTTCTGAATAGCATGACTGCTTCCTCGTTTCCTTTTATTTTAATAATAAATTAAAAGTTTATCTGGTATTAAACAAATGCATCGTCACTTGGGTGATTCTTTTTCCCCACGAGGGACAGAATGCGATCGGAAAGTTTTTGTTCTCCCAACTTTTGTTTTCCTCTACCTCTACCGATTTCCTCGGCCGCATTCATTAAGGCAATCGGGGCACAGTATTGAAGAACAGTGTCCAAGAAAAAGAACAAGAGCGAAATTATCAGAAAGAAAGGAGAAAGAAATCAAAGGGTATTGGTGCTGAAGAAAGTGGGTTGCCTTAAAGATCCCGCCTTTCCTCTGTCACCCGACGCTTTTCTCCGCCAGAAGACAATGGGCAACAAAAAATATCTTTAAGTCTAGAAACCCTTTCTTCGGGAAATCTCGAGAACACAAATCAGTGTGACCGATCAACCGAGAATATGTCCTAGAGTCTCACCTTAACAACTTGCTAATGAAAGCTTTCAAGCATGCCAATCTTTAAATTATTAGATAGCGTGAATATGAGTTAAAAATAAAAATTGATTTGAATGTAAATGGAAGTTGACCGGATTTTTATTTAAAAAATCATCAGAAGGAAAGCGATCAAAGAATGGCATGACTTGGGATTTCTGCTAAAAAAAAGGTTTATATATTTTAACATATAACAGCTTATTAACAATGTCACAACGTCGTGGATCGAACCAGTGTTTATTAGGTTGGCCAAGACATTATAGGGAAATCCTAGAGAAAAAGAACGAGTCAATAGGATCGATTCTCTAATTGCTTCTTCAACATGCATGATTCAAAAACTGGTGATTATCAGGTTGACCGAGGCATTATAGAGGAATCCGAGAAGGGAAGAAAGGGTCAATAGGATCGATGCTGTAATTGCTTCTTCAACATGCATGATTCAAAAACTGGTGTGTCGATGCGTGCTTAAAGCAGACCGCTAGACTGGTCACACTACCAGTGATCAGTCATTTGGTTTTAATATCATTTTTAGTTTTCTTTCGAACAACAAACAAATATGCGCTGGATTCTCCTAGAAATCTTCCAGGGAGGCAACTTACCGCTGTCCATTGCACTGGAGACCGATTTTCACCTCAGATGTGAGCGAGGTACCCGAATCTCTTTGATCAAGAAATTATATGAGACCTTGGTTCAAGGATTTGGCAAAATACCATGCAGAAATGATTCAATCCCTGGAACACCAGAGCAATGCAACCGTTTAAACTAATAAAAGAGGTTGTAAGACTCATTCATAGCAGGCCCTATCTCAAGCATCATTCGGAAAACCCTCTCAAGGAGATCAAATGAATGGCAGGCGAGGGGAGAATCTACTTATTCGGCAACTCTCTTCTGAGGAAGGTGAACAATTTGGCTCGATACGCTGGATCACCGAATTTGAAAGTCTGATTTCCTCGATCTCATTTATCGTCACCCTTTTTTTTCGACAACGACCCTTGAAATTTACCTAAGACAGTTTTCGTAAATGAAAACTAATTTTCACCAATTCTTCACCCATTATGTATCGGGAATGCTGCATTCATTATTAGTGTTTTAATTGCCTCACCATGACAAAATAATAAATTTAGTAATGCGACCGGATTTCTGGAAGATACATTTCAATAATGATGAAACATTTTTATATAGTTTTTCTACTTTTAAGGCAAGTGTTTAATATACAAGATCTTGCTGAACTATAAATTCATTCCTAAAAAAAAAGAAAGAATTTTTATTCATTCTTGGAGATAACTTTCTATTTAAGTTTCTATTTTAATTGTCAGCGCATTGAAGGAAGTTGTCAGACTGTTCGGATTCTTAAACCTAGCAGTCTTTGTCCTTTCTCAACAGAAACAAAGAAATTAGAAGCATATTCGAAGTAAAAAAGGCATATTCAGTATCGGAGGATGAAAATGTTTTAAATATATACGTTGCTTTATTTTTTTAAATTTATTCCTAGGGAAGGGCAACGATAACAGACATCCATAAGCATATAATTAAGTCCTTTCTAAAATAAATCCAAATTAATGTTGTAAAATATATTTTAAAACATACTTAAATTTTATTAAAGTTAAATAAAATATTAAACAAAAAAATTGACGTCAAAGAATAAAACATTTTTTTCTTAACTTGAAACAAATAATATTTCAATACAATAATATTTCAATACAATAATATGAAACAATAATATGAAAACAAATAATATTTCATTCCCTTCTCTAGAGTGTGCATCTAATAATTATTCTGAAAAAAGTTTGTCATACTGGGTATCTAACATTCGAGAAATAATTTCGTGCCAAATATGGTAGTTTTAGATCCAAAGGTATACTCAATACAGTGTTTAGAACAACTTTTGCATCATGAAAGATCGTATCATGCGTTTCCAAGAATGACATTTATAGATATCCAATGAACATTAACTCATTAAAAATGCAATCACAATTCTTAAACATCTAATAATTTGATACTGTTTGTGACAGAAAACTGAACGAAACTTTGGTTACAGGAAACAAGATTCTGGAAAACAATATTTAATCATTGAGAACTTTGTAAAAATACAATTTCTCTGAAACATAATTTTTAACAAACAATATTTCATAATTTCACACAAATTTTTAACAATGAAAATTATTGCATACTATAAAAAAATTGCCAAGTGCTATTTTTGATTAAATATTTTATTCAATTATTCATAATTATTATGTTACTGGCTAAAGTTTGATAATTTTTAATAATTGTTGCACTGATAAAGCTTCAAAATGAAGAAGGAAAGTTAAAATTTAATTTTGGAGAAGTACTTATTACTTTCAAAGTTCAACAGAGTCCGACAACAAGTTTAAAATAGTTGTCTAAAAAGCGATATAAAGCTGAAAACAAATACGCATTTTTTTTCTCTGAAGGATATTTGTGACAGGGCCTTCTAGTTTATCGGAAAATTAGAGGAGAAGTTTATTGTCTTGAGACTCAAACATTCCGATGTTTCAAGGATATATTTTAAGAAATAAGGTTGGAAAGAAACAACAAGATTAGTAAACCATTTCTGAGATTAATAAACATTGTGAAACATAAAATTGTGAAAAACAATCGAAATAAAAATAATAATCCTCAAGATGCTGACTTTAGGAATAAATATGTACTAATTTAAAAATACAGAAAAATATGCAAAGAAATGCCTGGTAATAAACCTTTTTAAAAAGTTTATTACCAGGCAACTAAATCCTTCACAAAAACCGATGCTTGAAAAAAGGGCGCATGATAATGATGGAATTAAAAATGCTTGGGAACTTCACTGCAATAGTAAAAAAATGTCACAAATAACAATTAAAAAAATTAATTTCTTAAATAGAGAAAAAAATGGCACAGTTCACAAACTACATCATTGTAGTGAGAATTAGTTGATTAATAAGAAAATGGACGATCATTATCTGTTCACCTTTAAATTTCAAAATTACTATTACAAATGGCAGAAATTTTAATAAATTTCTAATCAAATGAAATTTTAAGCAAACTGATGAAAGGCTCTCTCCGGGACATGCTTCCTTTTCCTTCACAGTACATGCGGACCAAAGACAGCATTCCATAGTTTCAGCGATCTGTCCTGTAGAGCACCAAATGATGCTCAAAGGATCGATTTTGTAAACATAATGATGTCTACAAGCAGAATATTTTCTATTTTTGAAATAAAAACAGTTGAACTGAACTTTGCATTTAAGGCAGTTGTATTTATAGCTACACAAGTTAACATGCAGATTCTTCTTACGTAGGTACTCGCTCACAGTTTTTGTTGCTTTATTTTCAGATTTAATTAGAATTAAAACTGTCTCCTCTATATTTTTCAGTTTCTTAAAGAGAGTATAGTTCCAGAATTTTTCTCGACTTTTATGTCTCCCAAATTAATTCAGTTCTTTTTAATTTCCGTTAAAAACAATTTGTTAAAAAAAAGAAGAAAAAGGTGACATTTTCTATGTAAAACCTTTTTTTCTTTCTTAATGAGAAAGAAATTAAATTAATCCTTATTAATTTAATCCTTGGTTTTTCTGTACATGAGGAAGTTTTTAAAAATCTTTGTTATGAAAAAATTAATTAATTAATTAATTAATTGTTTATAAAATATTTAAAAAAACTTTTAAAACATAGTAAAAATTTTAAAGTTCAACTAAATATATTTATATGAGAAAAAATAAATATATCTTTTGGAAACCTAAATAAAAAAAAATCGCATGGAAATAAATCCTTAATTTCTTGGATGCATGGAGAGGAAATCAGTAACAATATTTTATTTTCGTACAAAACATGGAATGAAAACTGAGCATTCTTGTTGCCTGAATGTCAGAAAAAAGCATCCTAATGTGTTACCTTTCCCTAAATCTGGTGTGTGTGTGTGTGTGTGTGTGTGTGTGTGTGTGTGTGTGTGTGTG
>JAOUZG010004505.1:6833582-6847571 GCA_026289955.1 Argiope argentata | reverse complement strand
AAGTCCATTTGTACTCTGTGATGCTTTTTAAAAAACCTCGTGTATATATATATATATATATATAACCATTTCATAAATAATGTAATCTAATTTATGTATGTGATGTACTTGTTTACAAAACTTACAAAACCTTTAAAGAACTTTAAAAAAAAATTACCAGAACCACTTCCGCGAGGTTTTTTAAAAAGCATCACAGAGTACAAATGGACTTTTAACTGTAATCTCTCAAAATTCAGGAAATCTTTCTAAAATCGAAATATTTATGTGGATAAACATAATTCTTTGTTGCAAAATTGCGCCATTCTTGTAGTGAAATGCCTAAGTTTCCACTAAGTAAATGTTCCTTGACACAAAATTTATCACTTCTTATATTCGTAAACTCGACGTTTATTACTCCCCGTCGGAGGTCCTGTGTTGAGCTGTGTCATGCGTGCACAAATCTTGAGCTCATCGGTATGTGAGAAATTCCAAAACATTTTCTTGCTTAAAGCAATTCACCACTCAAATGAATTCAATCGGTATCTATTATTAACTAACTTGTTATACTTTCATCATTCAAATTCTGAACACTGCTGATGATATTAAAATCAACAGGCAAAATTTTTCAACTCCATGTGCTTCTTATTATTTGGTCTTTAAGTCATCGCTTTGTTAATGCAATGGTAAGGCCGAAGTTGAAAATGACAATAACATATGAAGTTCTGATAATACAAGCACTAAAGAAATTAAACATTTATTTTTTCCACGAGCTTCAACGAGGCAGTGCGCGAATATGTTTCGAAGAGAATAGCTCTTTTAGAAATTGCGCGAGTCAGTACTCAGGTGATGAGTAACGCGGCCATCGCGTCACGCACGTCGACGGATCCTGCAATTTACAGATATCCGATAGGATTCATGCGATAGATGTATGTGACTTGTGATAGATATAAATGACTCATGATGGGCATTCACTGCAATTTCTTCAGAGTGTGCCCAAATTATTTTTTAAAAATGAGGCATTAGCCAAAAATATTACTTTTTCGAATCCACACTGAGTTAAGAAATCTTTGAGAGTCACAGTGTATCAAGCTACCAGCCCTTTTTAAAATGACCGTTTTAATCTTAGAGTAAATAAATTAGAATTTCAATTTTAAAAAATTCCACATCAACATAAATGAAAGTAACTGTGTCCGTATGTTCCTGTTTCTCTTGTCCGTCTGAATGATTGAATGAAATTCGGACATATTTTCAACACTTATGACTTAGAGACAAAATGAAACGAACGAGGCAAACTTCTCAAAAGCACAAAAGCCAACCAACTATTCATTTACTTAGAAGTCGATGGAAATTTTGCTCTTTTATTCAATAACTTGAAATGAGATTTTTTCAGAAAAGAAAAAAGAAACAAAATTTATTTCACTAAGCAAAAATTTAAAACTTTACATTTCTAAAGATATCAGTTTTCTTTTTGTGAATTTTTTCTCCGATTATTATTAATTTCTTTCTTTTTTAAAGTTTAACTTTGATGATTTTTGAAGAGGAACTATACATTCACACGCCTTCGTCAGATAATGGTATCATTTTTACCTTCGTCACCAATATATATTTTTTTAATTTATATTTCCTTTTATGCATTCTTTCCGAACATACTCTTCATTAAATATCGATTTAATATTATCTAAAAGCAAAGATCAGCCTCTTAGAAGGAGGCGAGACTGATAGAAGTTTGCCGATCAAATGAAACAAGTGTTCAACAACCGGAGGGGCTTCGGGCTGTCAGAAATTAACCAGCATTTGATCTATCTTCCCTGGCAACTCATCGGAAAATTATCTCGCAATCTAGATCTCTTTTGTGAAAATTAATTGATTAAATTTCCACATTTTTAAACGAAACTAATTTTATTTCTTGTAAGTAATTTGTTTGTTGTTAATTGTTTTTAAAAATTTAGCATAGAATATTTATGATCATTAGCTGGGTACTGTAGTAGTAATTTACTACTATTTTTTAAAATTTCTACTTTAATTTATTTCTAAAGCTACCACTGAACGACATCTGAAATATATTTCTGGAGCAAATGAAACAGTCTTTATTGCTAATGAACGAGAAATCGCACAAAGAGATGTCGAACAAAAGTAAAAGATAAAACTTTAAAAGCGGACCATTAACGATGCGTATCATGTAAATTATTGATTTGTTTTATTTTCGTGTTTTTTATTAATGAAAAATTAACTATTTAATAACTCGTCTCAGAGTTAGAGTGGGTTTCATTCGAAATTTTTTAATTTAAAAAATGGGTCGTAACTCCGTATACCGTACAAGCTCAAAAAGTTGTTTGATTACTGTACTAGATGTCAGAAAATTTGATGTTAAAAAATGCGATTTTTCATTATTATTTATTTATTTATTTATTTATTTAGAAGGTTTGAAACGTGGAGAGTTGTCGAAATCTCGAGTTCAAATATTTTAAAGATCGCAATACTTCCGCTGTGTTCAGCCGGCGGTGAAAACAAAAGAGGTGAGAAACCTGAAGAGAAAATTCCTATTTTGTTACAGAAATTCAGAAATGACGGGTAACAACTGAAAGACCAAAGGGGGGGAAAGGCTACTTTAGAATGAAACGTAAAACAACATCCGGTAACCGTTAATTGTTGATGGAATTTAAAGAAAATTGAATTAGGTGGGCTGACACGTGGCTAATTTTTACAGTTACTGTTCAAGTCCAATGAAGCTTTATTAAATGTATCAGCATTAAGCCGGTCAGAATACAAATTTTTTAAATAAAATAATATATGGCATTTTATTGAATAATGAAGTTATTTAAGAAGAACAGAATAAATATATGGTTTCATATGTCCATTATTAACTCCTTATGCAATTTTAAATAATACATTTTTCCGGATTTTTCGAATGAAAAAATTATAAATAAATTTAAAATATATAATTAATAGTATGAGCCATTTGATAACAAGGTTTATTTTTTTTTAAATTCATGAAATTAAATGAGGAAAATATAAATTTTAAACATCCCTTTGCCATAGCATTACAACAATTTTGAACCTTATGAAATTTTACGCAAACTAGTTTTTACTTTTAAAAATTATACACGAAAAGAGTTTAAAACCCAGTTAGTATCCATCTGGTCATTATAAAGCATTAACATGATAGCATAACTTGAAATAATTTTCAGAATATATTCGGCTTCAGACTGAATTGAATTATTTTATTTGATATTAAAAGTTACCTCGGCTTATAAAATCTACAAACAAATTTTTCGAACAAATCGAACAAATTTTTTGTTGACTTTATTTTATGCTAAAATCAACAATTATTGCTATTCAAATCCTCAAAACATTTTCGCTAAAGTGAGGAGTGTTATGCATAATTGCAAATATTTTCTATAAAGATCATCGTGCTTTTCGACGAGCTTAGTTGTAAAACGTCCTGACGCGGACTTCCGGAAGTAAACGCCGAAAAGTTTTTGGCGTGCTCTCCAACTCTTGGAATTGTGAGTAACGAAGAGGGGTCAGATGTTTTCTCAACCGGTGTCACTTTCGCTCTGGAGACGCTCTTCACCCCTCCGTGATAATTTGCCCTGCTCCCCCCGCAAAATGCTCCGGGGCAATTGGAACCGTGCTGTAAAGAAGAGAGGAGGAACGGAGTGTTCTGACATTTTTCAAAAGTATTTTCCAAACAGTTATTGATCGACCAGGTCACGGGAGACATCTTCAGCTGCTCAGATAAACATTGCACTGCTTTAGGATTCGCTTCGATTGAGCCGTTTAGGTCTGTTTTTCTCTTGGAGAATTGGAGCTAAAGTTTAAAAGCAAAATTTGACATTCGTGCATTCTAGCCAAACTTCGTTTTTTTAAATAATATTCATTTGTTAGGTATTAAGGGAGTTTTAAATAGGAAAGAAACTTAAGTGGCCGTTTTTATTTTGGAAAATTGTAAAAGTCATTTATCTATTCATTCATAATCGCAAACTCTAATCGCTGCTTATTCCGACAGATAATCTGCTGTAGAATTTATTATGACCATTATTCGGATTCCTACAATAAACACACAAAAGTCAGTTGGATGAAGAACTGTGCAATCCATCACTTGACGTCAAACCCGTGTTATCTATGAAGAGACAGTCTTACGTTATTCTTAGAATCCTACAGAATCTGCATCGAGTTCAAAAATTCATATTATGAGCCACGTTTCACTTGAGTAAGAAGGACCTTAATTAATGTAATTGCCCGAAAACTTATACAGAAAACTTCATCTTGATTGGAAAATATTTCCAATGATATAAAGCAACACACATTTTCAAAAACACAACTATCAATTTAAAAATTAATTAAGAACTGAATAATCCAATATTTCTTTTGTATTCCAGCTTTTTGAAGCTTAGGGGAATGAAAAGGCCGAACTTTTCGATCATCTTCTCGCAACTTTCTTCTGAATCACGTATTCATGCATCGAAATTCGTTTACTTTGAAATTCCCGTTGCCCTGTATTCGGGACATTTTTTTCCACCACAGTTGAAGGGATCATGGGAGTTTTACAGACCGGTGCCGTCCCTCCCAAGATACCTCATATGTGGAGATACGAATGTACTAACTTTCTAAGAAACTATTTCCAACAAAAACTCGTCTTAGTTGTAACAAATGCATTCATAATGCAAATTTTCGTTATTTTCATTCCCGGCAATGTCTCCCTCAAGCATCATGAGGAGGACATGTTCCCCACTCAAGCGAAACAATTGTGCGGGCGAAAAGCTTAGTCTGACTGATTGAAAAAACGATTACTCACCAGTCACAAATACATTAAATTTATCCGCAGTTATCCAGCAGGGGGAATTCATACTTTCCAAATGACGCTCATTACCATTGAAATATACCATTCTTTTGGAAAGCTGAATGTCACGCACACAGTTGCCGGCCAAGAATTTCATTTTTATTTCCATTGTTTCTCTTGTCGCAGCACTTCATCTTGAAGTGCTGCGACAAGACTTCCCAAATTTCAGTTTTTTCTCTATCAATTCAAAGTTTCGATGGTTGAGTGATCAAACTGGATGACGGTGTGCGTAAATCGCACATTTCTCCTGTTTATAGATTAATGTCTACTGATATATAAATATTTGTATATGAAAATTTTACTACGTTGAATAAATTTGCGCTTCAGAAATAAATGTATCCATTCAAATTTGTGATCACCTTTCTAATTTTTTTTAAAAAGTATATTTCTTCTATTTTTTTAAATATTCATAACTGAATGTAAAAGGAATATTTCACTAATGACCCTTTTTACCCCCTACGGAAACCCCATGACAGTTTAATTTTTATAACTTTTTATTTTAAATGACCACAAAGGCGAAAGAATTTCTTATCATTGATTATCTTATTTGTTGAAATTTGTAATGGAAGCAGTTGTCTAAGTTTAATATTTAATTAAATAAATATTCGTTCTAATTTTGGACAGGATGCCCTCTCTATATATATTAGTGAAAGCAGAAGAGAGCAATCTGCTATATATTCTGCTACATAATACTAATTACAAAATATTATTTGAACTCTTTTAAGTTATATGTTGTCACCAAATTTGGTGAAAATAAAGCGTGAAAGCTTGATCGTTTCGAGATATTCTTGATACAACTTTGTGCACAGTTACTTAAGATTTGCATAGTTCTCTTACTCGCATTCACAGTGTTGTTATTATTATAGGAGAATAATTAGTACTAGTAAGAACCTCTATTTAACAATATCAATCAACATTGATGAATTACACCTACATACATCAATTATCACATTAAATAAAAGCTCTGTACAAATATACTTCCACAGTACGTATAGAGTGTTCCAGTTTGCACGCTAAGCACATAAAGTGGCGAAACTGATTGGCGAATAAAATCGGCGAAAAACCTCCAATTGCTTCGGCTAACTAAAAGTTTTGTATTGCGATGAATGGAAAATATTTGGTGTCTAACAACCATTGCCGATGTATCTGGAGGTCTTAGATTTTCATGCGAAATGAAAATAAGGGAAATCGATGCTGTGATTAAGCTCAGGGGACTCCATTAAAGTTATTTTTCTCGTACTGGTTGTACAGCAAGGTGTTGTTTTGAGATCTCTCTTAAAAACGTAGAAGAGTAGGGATTGCCGAGCATAATGTTACATTTAGAGAGCGTGAGGTTTCAAATGGAATAAGATTTGGTGAAATCAGATAAGCAACTGAAGGATTGGTTTTACCGCTTATTTTAAATGGTAAATGGATGAATTTGTCGCGAGTGATCAGCGATCTTCCTCGTTTTGTGGAGATTCTCTTGGGAGAGCAGAGGCTTTCGCATAGAGCAGATTTCCTGCCATCTATCACTGATGCCAGTTTCACTTCGCAACCAGTTGCGATATTGCTCTTCGTTAAATCGCAGTTTAGGTAAAGCCGTTTATTACAATTCGTATGATGCAAAAAACCACCTGTTTTACAATATGCTAAGCGTAATAAAAAAAAACTCTGAGAATCCTTGTGAATTGAAATAAATGAAATGTACAACAAACAATATCAACAAATAAAACATATTGCAATAACCACAGAAACATATGCAAGAAAAACTTATCTCCCTTTCCTTCGAAACAAAGGAGAAGATGTATTTTACTTGATAACCATTTTGAAAAATAATAATAACTAATACTTAATTATGCTTCTTTTTTAAATTATATCGTTGTTTTATCTTGTAAAAAAACGAATTGATTCCTCAAATATGCATTTATTCTAAAAACTACTGTACTTTACAAGACTATAAACCATTTTCCGCCACCTAAAAAAAGCAGTAAAATTCAAAATCCAAAAGACGCCCAAAACTGCTACCACTTCGGTGTGAGGTTTTTCTTAATGGTAACAAACATTTGGAGCTTTGATATTCACTTTTGAAATACGAATAAAATAAACACTAAAATCCTTTAAAATTGTACGAATTCAACAGAAATAGTAGTTTGAGATACAATAAAACAGCTTTTGCTAAACTATTTTCTCGGAAGTCTAGTGTAAATACATAATAGTCGAAAATAGGAAAAGGAATTTCTCGCTACAAATACCAGTAGAAATTATTTCTCAGAATTTTCATGATTAATTCTATTTTATTACATGAGAAGTTTCAAAAACTTTTTTTCAGTTATGATTTTTTTTAATTTGCTTGAAAACAACAAAGCATAACTTTTTATATTTTCAATTAAGGTACACGTTTGTATGAACCTCATCCCCCCCCCTCGATTCCACGACAAGAGTTTACTATTCGAATAATCAAATTCTTTACTTGTACTTATTTGAAATAAAATTATGAATTGGAAACAACAACATTGTAAAATAAGTAATATAAAAAAATCTTAAGTCACTTGCTGCTTAGATCAACATAGAAAATTTTTATTTTAGTTACTTTTTATTAAATAATTACGATTAATATAAATCATTTATCAAAAAAATATTAATTTCCACGAGAATTGAAGCATTCTTCACTATCATGTGAAAGGCAATGAAATCCTTGCATTTTATCGATTGGGCTACTTACTGCTTGTTGATTTCAATTTTTACTACAGACTGCTAACACTCTACTTGGAGTATTAAAAATAAGTTAAATTTAATTAGTGAATTAATATTTGAAAAAATTGTCATAACATCTAGTTTCATTCACTACGAGTTTTAAAAAATGTATTTGCACTTGTATGGATGAATAAAAAATAATTTATGAAGAATTGAGAATTTAAAAACAATTTTTTAAACAATTGAAAAATGAGTGAATTAAAAAAAATATTTTGATTAAAAACACGACATTTCCACAATTTAGAATTTAATTTTCTTCCATTTTAAACGTTTATTATCTAGCTAATATTAATATTTTTCAAAAAAATACTTTTTTCTTTATGAAATTTTGGAGAAAGACATGATTTTTTTACATAAAACTTTATTTCGCCTTCATGAAATTCAAACAAACAGATTTAAAAACTATTTTATAGAATCGTTCTTTCATAAAACAATTGATGCGTGCAGGAGTTATATAAAGTAAGATTTTATTTAATGTTAGTCTCGACTAAAAGGAATAATGATTCTCTTGAATTCAAATAATGATTGAAAACTTGTGAATTTAAAATTCAGTTAAATAAAAAGATAAAAGATGTAAAATCAGAAAATGATACACATTCGAAAATAAAAGATCACCTTCTGATTGTATTTTGCTGATGAAGGGGGGGGGGGATTAAGGTGTCTCAAAAGCGGAGATTCGAGAATTCCGAAATTGTCCTACAAACTGACAACATGCTGTGAAATATGGTCAGTTCGTAGGACAATTAAAGGGAATCGGGAAAAAAAGAAGGGATATTTCCACATTTATTACAAAGACATAAAAAGATCGACGTGAATGTGATTATGATTCAAAATTCTTCCGAGAAAGCTTACGAGTGGATCTGATTTGTAGAAACAATGCATTTTTGCTAAAGAACAAGGAGCTGCATGCGCAAAGAACGATGGAGGCAAATGCGGTTGTTTTTTGCAGTTATTTTCAATGTTGTTTTGTCAGTCGTCTAGGTAAAAAGTTACAACAAAAGTTAATGGGATAAACTTACATTAACACTTTGAAAAAATCGTATCAGTTTCAAATATACCGTTTAAGCTCAGTGTGGGAAATAGAAAATTATTAAAAAATACCACTCTTACAAAACTTTGTTCTGCAAATCTAGACGTCCACAGCGTTACAAGTCGTATCCAGTATTATAGAAACCATATCAAGTACTAACACATACCATTGTAAAATATTTAACTGGTTTGCCAACCGATAGTATCTAAATTCCGCATGTTTTTATTCAAGAAATTATTACGCCGAATTGTAAATTTCAAAAACTCTATGTTGTGAACTTGATCTGATGTATCTTTTCTTGTTGTTACTTTCAAGCCCGCTAACAGGCCTGTCAGCGATTGAAGCCGATTGAGTGCCTCTTGTTTTCCAGTAGTGCCGACTAGGGGCAAGAGTACGACTTAGCTACAGACACATCACAACGCTTTTTACGGGGCGGACTTCATTCCTGCATTTCATTCATTCATCAACAGACGGTCATTTAGATCTGGAACAGAGAAAGATCCCCTCTGACTCAATACCCCCAGTGGTATTACTCTCGACATGAAGGGCTTTGTGGCCACAACAGATTTAGCATGGACCAGCCCCCACACACATGGAAATTCTTCGTCTAGCGGGCTCGAACTCGTAGTCCAAGAGATGCGACTCCCAAACCCTACCAACCAGACTATCCCGATCCATGACGTTTATTTTACTTCATTCAGCAATCAAATGCTCACTCGGAGATGCTCTTTACGTTTGCAGTCCCTTGTTGTATTGCAAAAGCGGTCCTGTTGTGTGCCCCATTTTATATCTGGAAACTTCCCTGTATCACTTGTTTTAAACATATCTCTCATACTCAGGTTATATTATTTTTTATGTGCGTTTCAAATCTTCAAGTATTTTTTTTTGCAACAAATTCCCACTTTTATTTAAATATTTAAAGTTAATTGTTTTCCCCCCATTACTGATAGTTCGTTTAGATAGTATCAAACAAAATTGAGGATTTATGAAAGAGTTGGCGTACGAATGGGAAGAGTCTAATCTCGATGAAAGCTCTTTTTAAGTTTCAGTTGCATCTTTCCTTTTTATCTCTATTATTGAAAATTTCTGATTTTCGAAATTAAATGTTAAAATTGTATTAACATTGCGGAATAAGATTAAAATTTAACTACCTTTGGTTAGGCTGTGATTTTTAAAAGAATCAAAAATTTAGCTAGACTTTTAAATAAATGTTAGTTCTTTAATAAGGCTTTAATACGGCTATGCGTGTGTTTTTCCTTTGTTGGCGACTGAGTTTCCCAGCCTTCGTCGACGGTGGATTGTGCTTACGGTCACACTCCCCCGTCTGTTCTTGTGAGATCTTTTTGCTCGCCAATATTTTTTAAATGTCTCCTATTTTGAAATTAAATTTGCATCTATTTTCCTTCCTAAGCAGAAACTGTTCTTCTGTCCAAAATTTTACCTTACACAAACCTATCATGGTGTAAAAATAACTGTGTTTGCCCTAATATCACTATAAACACATAAAATAAGCTGTTTGGAGGTAAGTCATGACGTTGAATAAATGTTGTCTTAATAAGCCTTTGACATTTGAACATTTTATAACAAAGCAAAATAATTAGCTTCTTTTCAAAAATAAAAATAGAATATTGTAGATAGTAATTTTACTTTTTACTACTAAAATTAATAGAATCAATGTGATGAAAATAGAGCAACAGAACATTATCCTAAATTCTCTCTTGCTTGAATGAATAGCATATAGAAGCTCAATAGAAAAAAAGGGGCTGAATTCAATAGAAAATAAAAGAGTGTCAGATAAGCAGATACGTTATGGCCTACTCTCCAGTAAAGTCGGCCATTCACCGAAGCGATCGATAAATATTTCCCTGCTGTCAATGTTGAACATCTTATCCGGAGCTAGCATCAAACAAAATCCCCCTGCTCTGCAAATAGAACCGGGAAGAAGATCAGAAAGCTAATGAATGCTATTTCCAGTTCCGAAAACTTAACCAGACTGATTGAAAAAGGGAGAAAATATAAGAAAAAAACATTTTCTGCTGATCTTCTCGAAAACAAAGAGCGGCGCAAGGGAGCATGAAACTTTTAGTTCGTTTTGACTTCGGATGCGGCGAGAGAGCCCCCCGAAACACGCTTCAAAACCCCTCGTCGAGGGGGAAAAAACAGAAAGAGCTTCCTGACGTTAAATATTTGTCTCGGATGCGTGCAGGCTGTCTCTGTACGGCTACTGGCATGCGACTGTAACATTTAAACAAATATTTTGCCGCCATCGAGAATTTTCAAGTACGTTATTTCAGTATTACAAAAATTCTTTCTCGAATGAACTCTGAAAACCAAAAAATTTAACTTGAGTAAGGAATATCGATTGAAAATTTTTCAAAAGAAGTTTAGCTACAGTTAAAAGGTGATGGTTTGATGCACATTTATTATGAATGGAAAATTTAGAAGTCAGATGAAATTAATTGACATTTAACAGAACTCGCTCGAGCGTTTGAAATGTTCAGTGATCATAAGACATAGATCACATTCTTATGAATGAAACACGTTGATCATATACTAATTTGAATTTTCAACAGAGAAAGATAACTCAATTATTTAGAGAGAGTGTTACGATCTGACTCCAAATAGAAATAAATGCTACAAATTATCATGGATGAAAGTTTTTTTAATTAATGAAATAGAATTTTTTTATTCAACTTTCTTTATATTTTGATCATTGATTGTTATTTATTCATTATGGAATCTTAAAATGATTTTTTTTCTAGTAAATTCAATATCAAATTATACTCTTCACGTGCAGTTAAAATTTAAATAAATGGATCAATCTGTTCATAAATAAATTCTGAAAAGTTAGATTCGTTTGTAATCATAGAATCCAACTCGGGTACAATTTCAAAATTCTATCACATCAGAGAATGAGTGAAAACTCTGTTTTAAAAATTTCATCTTTACAAACATAAAAAAAAGTCGAGCTACAGAAACAATGTTATAAAAATAACTCAACTCTAGAATGGAAAACTATCAAAAGGTGTTTGTCTGATTAATAGATTAATAAAGCACTTTAAGTTTGTATACACCTTAAAATAAGGAAACCTACAACAAACACTTTGAATGTGTGTACGATCTTTGAAAAGTAAGTAATTACTACACTATTTATTTCAGCTACTTTACAAAAGTGTTTCATAAAGTGTCTTTCTTGAACAAAATTCTTTATTTCATTCAAAAAGGAAATTGAAATGCAAGGGTGAAGGTGGGCATAAATAATTCTAAGAACTAATTTAAAAGTAATTTGACATTCATAAAGTTATTTTATCTTATTATCAAATGGCATTTTTTGCTTCCGCTCTTCGACGTTTTTCATCTTTATATCTAAATCCAAACTTATGTCTGTTTTCAGATCCTTTCGACATAATTGCCGAATTGTTCAATCGCTCTTATTGAATTGGTCATCTTAAATATGTTTCAATCCATTTCAATTTATAAAAGTTTCTTTTGTCAGATGCTACAGTAACTGAAATTTCCACGAAGATCCAAACAGCAGTATATAGGATTGCAAATCCGCCTTATCTACAACTACAGGCAAGAAATTCAAAAGATTTCGCAGAGCTTTTAGCCTTCCTTCAGAGGAAGGACAAGTTTCAGTTTCCACGCTCCCTCACGAAGCATGCAATCATCGATATACGCCAGTTTTAAGGTTATAATTTCATCTTTTTCACGAAGAAATTTTATCTCTTTCGAGGCAATAGTCAGGTCTGTCGCATATTTCCTTAGAGAATCCTTAGTCAGGTTTCGAGAAATGCACAAAAAATCCTCCAAATAAATGATGGTTCAAAAAGTTGCAAAATTTTATCCATTCTGCATCTGGCAGTTTTATCCATCACATTGCATCCTGAAAATGGTTTGCGAGTCCAATGGTAGTTCATCTGCAGCTTCGTAATCAAATACTTTTCTTTTATTATTTTTTTTTTTGCGTCTATTCTTTGCTTGAAATTCAGATTCAATATCTAAGCCTTCATCAAACTCATTTAGCATCAATCAAGGCTCCATTAAAAGCGCTTTACCTGTACGTTCTCAAACATACAAATAAAGCTATATATAAGTTTCCGAAAAGAACGAAGCCACCGACAGTATTTATGACGTCACTCTTTACTCACATAATTAACCTGAAAGAATAAAAAATGTCGGAAAATAGGTGAAACAAGAAAATTACAATTCCTCATTTGAATGAATACCGCTTCGTACTCGCTTTTCTTGAAGCATCGCTAGTAAAGCAAAATTTTAAAGATCCCGTTTGAAAGGCATTGATATCAGTTTAAAATTATTCATACCATATTGTTAGTAGTATCTATGTACATTTAAAGCTAATGAATGTGGCCAAGAAATATCTCTTTTTAGATGTTGTGAAACGTAAACAAATCATCTTGCGAAACGCTTCATTGAACGGTTTGACAGCTGCACCTAATATAACATTAATGAAGCTGTGAATGATTAGAAAGGCTCTGAATAGAACTCATCTAAAATTCTCTCCGATCAGGAGAAATAAGGGGCAAATCATTGGTAAATCTTGGATTCGCGTTTCTGTGCATTCGAACCTGCCTTCCGAAGACTTTCCTTGAACATGGTCGCTAGTGCTCTTATGTGTGTCGTGTTGTGACTAATGGCACTTGCCTTGGACAAGCCCCGCTGATACGTTCAGCAGATGATTTAAGCCTAAGATATGCGTCTCTTTGTTTTACAAGTTGCGCCATCTAGGGTCAAGAGTACGACTTAGCTACTCACACGTCTCAATCCTTTTTAGGGGTCTGACTTCATTCATGCAAATTCATTCATTCATCTCAGATCGTAATTTAGACAGGGAACAAAAAACGATCACCTCTGATCCAGTACCCCCCCCCAGTGGTATTACTCTCGACATGGAGGACTTTGAGACCACGAACAGATTCAACGAGCGTCAGTCGCCACACACTCGGGGAATCTTTTAACCGGTGAGCTCCGAGCCCTTAACCTAATGAGTACGAGTTCAACGCTCTACCAACCAGGCCATCCCGGCCCAGCGCATTTATAAATCTGTTGTAGCCACACAGTCCTCCAAGTCGGGACAATACCATTGGGGATGCTAGATCAGAGGTAATCGTTCACAAATTCAGGTCTAAATTACTAGCTGTGGATAAGTGAATGAAATTTAACAATGAAGTTAGCCTCTGAAAAGAGCTGGACGCACTGGTATCTAAGACGTACTCTTGGTCCTAGATAGCGCTACTGAAATAATAGATACTAAAACTCGGCTTAAAATCGTTGGCTTTGTTAGCGACCTTTGTTAAGAAGCAGCTGGCCACGTCGTCTTCTTGGGCGGAGCTGGCTGCCGGTCACGTGGACATCACGTGACCTGACCGTTGATGTCTGT
>JAOUZG010004505.1:6784786-6823582 GCA_026289955.1 Argiope argentata | reverse complement strand
TATCAAAGGTTTAGATGTACATGAGGAACCAGACGAAGAAAAAGTTATAGAAGAATTTATTTCTGTAATTGGTTCGTCAATCAAGGAATTTCAGCCAGACTTTCTCAATTCAAACAGTAATCGGAAATACTCGAGTTTGTTATGTGCTCTGATGGGACTTGATTTCATAAACTGAACTTGTCCAAATTCGGTTAGTTGTGAATTGTAGAATTGGAAACACGACTGATTGACTTCCGGTGAACTTCAATACAGAATCGAGCATTTATTGAAACAACTGAAACAGAAAAATTAACAAGAAATACGTAAAAAAGCAAGTGATGAAATTTTGGAAACAGGGAATTTGATTCCAAATACATTTAACTATTTGGAGAAGCTGACCCATGCTAACATATTTTAACCTACCTATGCCTGTGAATCCTTATTTTCAGAGATTAATAACATTAAAAACTCTCTTAGAAACCGTTTGGCAAATGACTCGAATTCAGCATGCGCTCTGCCAAAAGTAGCATCTTACAACTTATTAGAAGTTACTTGTCATCTAATCTGCAACAAAAGAAGTCACACTAGTGTTATTTCATTATGAATTACACGTATAAATAAAACCTTTACTTCTATACAGTGCAAAATGTATTTTTTAATGGTAAATAAAGTTTTGTAATCTAGTTTTATTATTTTCTCAATAATCACAAGTAAAAATTATTTGACGGCACGTCTGTACCTCATTAAACATTTCTTTGGAAAAAAAATGGCACGTTGACACATAAAGGTCGCTACCCTTGTCACAGACGAACCATTCACTAAAAATATGCAATAGAAAAGCTGTTTTAAAATTTAAAAATATACAAATAAGCCATTGTATGCACTTTTCCACACTTGTTTATCAACTCTGTATAATTTGAAAATAAAATTCAACTTGCTTCGTAATATTCATTTGTGAACTACATTGTCTGGACTATTGCTTTGCTCCTCATGAGATTTATTCTGTTTCTGTAATTCATTTGCAGTGCGATTTAAAGAGAGACGGTTATTTCGCTTAAAAGAAGACTCTCCTTCCCTAAGTGTTGACATTTTTTCTCTGATATTTACTAACCGAATGCTCCTATCCTCCATATTTTCCTTATCGCGCAACATACGAAGCGTATGAAGCGTATCGCATATGCATACCATAGCTCTTAAAATTTGTTGCATAGTTAAATCAAGCAAAGGTCGGTTCTAGAAGAGTAACATTATTGGTTAAATCCTTCTGTAACCGGAAGTACGTTGCATTTGTGGATAAACTGTGATTGAATGTTTATACTTTTTAAAACGAACAGACACCGATTTTGCGTAAAAAACTCTAGCAGTATTCTTCGAGATGCAGAACTTTTTATTTTTTTTCCTTAAAAAATTCTTTTTTTAAACTATGTTTGGTTTCTATACTCAGCTCTAGTAATTGTGAGAAACTCCGATTTGATTATGGGCCCAGATGAGCCAAAACCCTTAAACCCTTTGCAGGAAGAACCGTTTTTATGAACTGAAAAAATAAGTGATACTAATTGTTGAGAATTTTACTTAGCCGAAGAAAAGATGAATTCAAATTTTTCATCTTTTGTGTTCCCGAAACTCGACGATTCGAACTATTTGTCATGGAAAGAAGACATGAAAGTATTCTGGTGGCTGTTAGATTTTTGAAATTGGTGAAGAAAAGCTTTATCTTGAAGAAGCTACTGAAAAAAAAGAAAAATTGGAGTATGACTGGTGAGAGCAGCGGTATTATACAACAATTTATCAAGGAGTCGAAAGAAAACCTCTGCCATTGACTGATGGGGGAAAAAGCATACAATATTTTGAAAGATAATTTTGAGTCTGTATCGAAAGCTCGATTAGTAGTTTTAATCGATGAATTTTTCTTACTAAGATTTAATCCAGAACAACAACAGATCGGTATGTTTTTTTTGCAAGTTTGTCAATGAAAAGAAAAATCAAGTTAAGGAAGCAGACTTCGAGTCTCCTGATCTGCAGGTCGCACTGCAACTGATCAGAAGACTACCGGTTGAATATGGTCACTTGTTTCAAATACTCTGCAGAATGAAGGATGCAGAGTTTACAAACTGGGAAGTTCAAAGACAACTAACGAATGAATCAGGAAGAACTCAATTGAAGCAAAAGGATTTGAACTCTACGAAGAATGCATACAGTATCAGTATCTGGGAAAGAAATCAGCAAGAAACCTTTTGAACGAAACGGGAACGTGTTGGACCCTACAAGAAGTCCTGGTCAATACAAGAAAAACCGTCACCCTAAATCTATGGGGCCGTGGCGTAAGCATTGCTCCCGGAAAGGGCATACTGAGTCTAGGCGTTACAAGAAATTACATAAAGAAAAAAAAAGAAGGCGTTCAATGCAGAAAGTGCATTTTGTGTATATAATCTGTCAGCTGAAATGTTTGCAGTATCGATGAATTTGGAGCAGTTCCTGGCAAATTCAGCAGCTATTTCTCTCTTTTGATGTGAGCGAGATTGTTTCGAGAACTTCAGAGATTTTACCCAATCCAATGCATTACTGCTTGATAAAAGACGCATCTGATGTAAAAAGGGGTGGATGGTACTCATTTTTCTGTTCAACATATCAAAAAGTAATGCGGTTTTCTGGGTTCCCAGCATGAGGAGAAATTTAATTAGTGGAGTAGGAATGGATATTACCGGTTTAAAAATTCATTGGTGTAAGGATTTTATCCACGTATATCATGCTAATGATTAATATTTCTTTTTCCTATTTCTGCAAAAAAATTTATATACAGTTATTTTTAATTAGAAAAGGTATTAAATTTTAGTGTAGATTTAAATGTAATAAATAGAAGATTATCCCATGTTAATATTTCTATTATTAAAGATATGAGTAAAAATCATTCAGTTAAAGAGTTAGAACATATAAATGTTAAAATTAAATATGAGCTGTGCTTGCTTTTAATCTAGGTAAAGCAATTAGACTTTCTCTAAAGAATGTTGCTTATAAATGGGTAACAAAATCTGTTTTGGGAAAGGTGCGTATGGACTTATGGAGACCAGCACCTGTCAATGCTTTGGGGGGGGGGGGGGTAGTAAAATTTTTTTATCGATAATTGATGTTTTCTCTCGGAAAATAGATGTATTTACTCTTAAGAATAAAAACGTGGCATTTACCGTTTTTAGAGAATACTTATCTAGGGTAGAAAGAGAATTGTGTTTGAAACTTAAAAGGGTTAGAACTGATAGTGGCATGCAGTTCTGTCATAAAAACTCAAAAAAATCCTAAGAGAGCTTGGAATTAAAAATGAAAGAACATCCATTTTTACATCGAAATTAAATCGAGGTCTTGGGACAGGCTAAATAGATCTGGTGTGGTGGCAGTCGAAATTTTACAACAGGACAGTGGATTTTACAGCGAAGATTCTGGTCGGAAGCACTACAGAATTACGTGTATACTGAGAACCGGTGTATTCACAAATTAATAGAGGGAAAAATTCCAATTGAAATAGGTTCAGGGCCTAAACCTTCCTTTAAGTATTGTCGTACATTTGCTTCATTAGATTAAGTGTTAATTCCAAATTTTTATAGGGATAAATTGCAACCCAAAGCTAAGATGGGAATATTTATGAATTATGCAGTGAGTGAGTGGAAGAGGCCCCAGAGTATGGCTACCAAAAGAAGGAAACTTTCATGTTAAAATTGAGGAAACAAAAAACGGGGTTAGAACTTTATCTGGTAAAATTAAAAGGTACGATGGTGCTTGAATCAATTGGTTCAAACTTTGAAAGATGGAAAATAAACGAAGTTGCAGGATGATAAAACTTATTTGTGGGAAATTTATCCCTTGTTAGACATTTCAACTTGGGAAAGATAATAAGAAGAAAACTTTTTTTAAAAAAGGCAAGAAAGTAAACGTATACTATTATCCTACTAGTGATGAACGACTTCGATCATTGAACTATGCCAAAAGATGTTGTGAGAAGCCCAACTTAGCATTTGATCTAGATCAGTTTAATTTTAAACCAACAGCAGAATACGCGTTTCGAACAAAAATCAAATAGTGAAGAAGAAACTACTTCGGACTCTCTAGATGAAGCGAGCTGTATAGATGATCTTTTTCAGCATAAGATATGCATGTCCGAAAATCTAAGAACACGTTCAGAAACTCAAACTTTTCCAGATAAAAGTAAATGGAGTGAATCTATGTCGGAGGAAGTTGAAGTGTCGCAGAGTAGAAAGATCTGAAACCTAGACGAGTCAAATTCTAAAAGGAAAGCTTTGGGCTGCAAGTGGGTACATCATATCAAGCATGACGAGAAAAATAACTTGAACAAATGCAAATCGAGACTAGGTTTCACAATATTTTAAACAAAGACCTGGTGGTGATTTTACTGGTGGTTTTTGTACCACTTGTGAATTTGCATGTGATAAAATTTGTGTTTGTTTTGTTAGTATGTATTTCAACCTGAAAGTACGCTCAAATAGATGTTAAAGCAGATGGGAAACTTGACCCATGTTTATACTCAGAAACCAGAAGGATTTGTTATCAAAGGATGATAAAATCATGTTTTCCGGCTGCATAAGAGTATTTATGATTTACATCCAAATAGGTCAGTGGAATATAGAGTTAAATAGGACTTATATAAAACTTGTTTTCTGAAAAATGAGCTGTGTAATGGTTTATATACTAAAATGGATTGTATCCTTTTAGTGTAGGTTGTTGCTGTTAATGATGCTTACCCAAGCTTCGGCGATGCATCAGCGAATTTTAAGCCGAAAAAAGTGTCTCTTGTTTTTTAAAGTAGCAACAGCAAGGGCCACGAGTACGGTTTAGCTACTCACTCATCACAGTCACTTGCACAGCCCCTTTTTATGGGGAGGGGGGCATATTCATACACTTTAAAGATAGAACTCAGAAGAACCCTGCTCTAAACAGGACTCGAATCTCGGAAGCCCAGCTCTCGGGAAGACGCGCTACCTCTATGCCAGGAAGTCGGTATTAATGTATGCAGATTATATAGTTATTTACAGCAATTTACGAAGAGTTCTTGAAAAATTTTTAATCTGAGATTTAAAAACCAAATTAGAAATAACCGAATTAGGACCAGTTAAATGAATTCAGGGTATAAATTTTGAACAAATAGGAAAATTACGTGTATTCGCATCAAAATGCAGGTATAATTAAACTTACGATTAGATTCAAAGATTTACCTAAAAGGAGAGTTTCATTACTTTTAAAAGTAGGCCGTATCTTGCGAAATATAGTGAAAGAAAATGAGCTAGAGGAATCGGAACTGGTGAGACAATTCCCATACAGAACTCTAATAGGATTCTTATATTGAATAGGTCCATATTGAGTACATTAACATCCGGACATTGAATACGCTGTAAACACTATGTCACAATTTTTAAATGGATATGCTAATCATTATTAGACTGTCGTAGTTGATACATTAAATTATGCGTTGAAACCAGTAGAGAAAATATAAGGTTAATTTGTTAAATAGTAAAAGTAATATGTTAATTATGCATTCATATTCTGGTTGGAGCTGTAAGTTGAAAGACATTCAACAAGTGGCTATACAATGTCTTCTGGAAATGTACCCATAACTTGGAAATTGACTCTGAAATTATTATCAGGAAATGAATTTTACCTTAAATATTTAAATTCTAAGAAAAATTGTGCTGATTTTTAACCTCTAATGAAAGAGAAACTCTATTCTGTAATAAAGCATATATTTGAAATGGATTCTGTGACCGATGGGGCCTAAGGTTGCGTATTCAAATCAAGCAAAGGTCGGTCGCAGAGGAACAACATTATTGGTTAAATCCCTTTGTAACCGATAGTACGTTGCATTTCTGGATAAACTTTGATTGGATGTCTATACGTTTTAAAACGGCCACCAATTTTGGTTTTTAAAAATGTAGCTGTGTACTCTGTAAGAGGCAGGCCTTTTCATTTGTTCATTAAAAAAATATTTTAAATCCTAGTTTCGGTTTTTATATTCTGCTCTTGTTGTGAGAAACTCCAAAACAATTTGAGCATTCACAGTTGACGTTTTCACTTGTGCGTGGATAGGTGCAAAGCAAATACTGCAGCATTATACATACGCGAAATGTAGTAGGAAAATAATTAAAATCGCAGCTATGAATATATATATATATATATATATATATATATATATATATATATATATAAACTGAAACCTTTCCTAATAAATGCGCAACAAAATGGTACAAATATCTCCAATATCAGTAAAGTATTCCTCGAGTTTTTCTCTTTAAGACGCTTTCAGGTGAGCGTTTTATACGATATATAGATAGATACTTTGAAGTACCAGAAAAGCTAGAACATCAATCCAATATCGTGCAGAACCAGCATAAAAACGCAGAAGTACTGCAACAGGGCGTGGAATGGATTCGACTAATTTTTGAAGACATTCTGTGGGCAGTTTACACCATGATTCCTGTAAGGCAGTTCACAATGCCAAGGGAGTGTGAGGTGGTGGAGATCTTTTAAGAACGGCACATTACAAAATACCCCAGATATGGTCGATAATGTTCGTGTCAGGGGAATTAGGTGGCCAAGAGAGGGAACGAAATTCAGAAAAGTGCTCCTCAAACCACTCAGTAGCTACCGTAAGCCCGTGGGGTGGAGCATTATTCTGTTGGAATCATCCACGTCCGTCAGAATGCACACAGAACATACAGGGATCCAGGTAGTCAGAAAGATGTTAACGTACCGCTAACCTGTCTTGGTCGGGTCTAGACGGATTAACGGTCCCATTTCATACCGATTGTACACGCCCTATACTATTACAAAGCATCCACTAGCTTGAACAGTTCCTTGTAGGCATGAGGTATCCACGGATTTATGGGGTTTTCTCCACACTCGTGCACGTTCGTCCCCCCTATACAATTGGAAACGCCACTCATCCTACCAGACAACTTTTCTCCAATCATTAAGTGTCCAATGATGGTGGGGGTGAGCCCAGGCAAGTTGTAGGGCTTTGAGCCACCGAGTCAATAATGGCATACGAGATGGTCTGCGGCTGCGAACAATTAGGCTATGCTTCACAATAAGTACGCTGGCACTAGTGGATGCATTCAGATCCGCAGTAATTTAAGGAAGTGCTGAACGTCTATCTCGTGTAACGATTCTCTTCAGCTATCTATCCCGTTCTATCAAGGCCTTTTTCCGGCTGCACCGTTGTCGTATATTTGAAGCTTTATTGGAAATCTGAAATTTGTGGTAGAAATTAAATGTCGTCACTAAAATCCAAATTTTATAGCTACTTTGGAAATGCTGAACTACGTCTCTCGTGCGCCGACGATTAGAACTCATTTAAAATCACTTAAATCTTGATAACCTGCCATTTTAACAGCAAGAGTCGATGTAATAGCCTCCTCAGACACCTGTTGTCTTATGTACGCACTGTCGACTGCATCTCGTTACGCTTACTGTTGAAACATCTCCATTCTTTGTATACGATTTGCTATACCAGCTTTTCTGTTTCTTCAGGGTATATATATTTTAAAAGATCACAGTTTCTTGCACTTGTCTTTCTAAAATATATCCTACTTCATATTTATTTCCTTTTTTACAGATACTTGCCGAAAATTTTGGATTTTTAGTCAGACATAATTTAATTTTTTAGTTTGAGCTTCTGTCATCATGATAGCAACACCTTGATAAAAGTTAATCTTTTTTCCATGCTCACACACTGTAGGCTTTATTTTTATTTCTTGTGAAATAAATCTTGAAAATATGCGCTTAAAATGTTTTTTGAATTTGATTAAGATTAAAAACTTAATTTTTCGGTTTAAAAATTGATATTATTAAAAAGATAAATAATTTAATTTTCGAATGACGTAAGAATTGTTTTTAAGCTGTAACTATTTCGGGTAGTTACAGAAAAATATACATTTTTGATAGATTTATAATTATTTGAAATTTTAATTAATATTTCCGAGGTGCGTATCCCTATCCCCCAAAGTATATTTGTGCCACTTTTGGTAGCTCTAGATCAAACGATCTGACCCGTGGAGGTCAACATACATGCAGTCGCCAATTCATCTTTATTGTAAGAAAGAAGATAAATATAAAGATTAGTTAGTCGCCTCAGATGATCAGTTGGATCGATGAGTATATTGGTTATTTTTTATTTTAACTTATTCATTTAGATGTAACTTAATGTCCACGATAACGAAAATTATTTGCCAAATGCTTAAAATGATTAAAATTCTAAAGAAAAATTCATTTTCTAAGGTGAGCATATGCCAAATTTAGTATCTCTAGGTTAAAAGGTCTCTCCTGTACAGAGTCAACGTGCACACATTCATCTTTATTATTAATATAGACAAGTCGTCACATTGCTTGTATGATTCCAGGTAAGTCGTTTGAATGCAAATTCCAGTCCAGGAGGTTAAATGGTATGACCCGCAGAATACCAACATGCGCATATGCACTCCTATTTATCTTTATTATGAGTATAGATAGATAAATTGCCTTAAACAATCAGTTAATTCATGGAAGATATAGGTTATACTTAATATAGTTAAATCGTAACTTATCACTTTGTTCACGATTCCGTCAAATTATTAGATATTAAAATTGTGTTATTTTAATTGTCTTATAGAGGCGCTGTTCAATATGCATATGGAATTTTCTAATGGAGGCCAGCGTCCTTTCGTACTTCCCTTTCCGGATAACTGCTCCAGTAAATTATTAAATAGTAATGCATTTTGAAGAAAAAGGAAGCAATGCTGGAAACCCTGGATCTCATTTTCGAATTGCTCCCTTTTGTTGACTTCCTTTTTTCTACAAACGGTAAACAAGCATTCACGATTTTGATTTCGAATCAACATATCTGCCTTGCGAGAGAAACAAAACAAACTGAAAACATTTTCTTCGCTCTTCACAAGAAAAATTGAGCAATTTTTTAAGGATCTTTTCTGAAAATTGGGCACTTTTCAGGAAGTTACACATCCTATTGTAATGAACCCATAAATGAACTCCCCATTTTTAAAAAAAAGCTCCTTTAAACAACATTCAAAACGTATATCAAAACGGTATAAACTCACATTTATTAGCATCAAATGACCTTAACAATTTCAATGATAAAGTGAAAATTATCGATTCAACTTAAATTACCACCAAATTAATATTGAAAAATTATTTATCTTAAAGAATTTTCCTTCAGGTATAATTTAAAGGAACGTTTTACCTCGTAAGTTAAGTAAGTCTTATTGTTTAAGCTGTTTAATAAAGTTCTAATCCCAAATACGAAAGAAATACTTGAGAAAATCTTCAAGCAAACATTTTCATCAGATTTCTCAGAATTTTCAATCAAAAATAATTAATACGGTCATGTTAATATGAAATTTATAAAGCTAATATACTAATATGAAATTTATAATGTTCTAATGGCTGATTAACTTATTCTATATCTTTCTAATATAAACATTCGGTACTTTTCCCTTAAAAAATATTATGTGCATAGATGGTTTTATGGAATATGCTTTATAGTTACAAAGGGGTTATCGTTGATAAATGTCTTATCTTTATTTGATTTATATTGCTACTTGTAATAACTTTCATTTATAGATAAGAAAGCCTTAAGAAAAAAACGACAATGTAGTTAATAATCATAAATGGGAAATAGGAATTACTGAAGTTCTACATTTGATTTAGTCTGAATATTAAATCATGTTGCTCAATGTCATATTAAATTGCATTCCTAAGTAAGAAATATAATACATATTTTAAACTTTTGTGGATTTTCAATGCTTTAACAAAGCTCCAAGACACAGTAATCTAGAATAGAGTTCAAAATATTTGTTTATTAAACTCACTTATTAATTACATAGTATGTAAATCTGAAATGAACATAATTAATACTGATACACAGGGATGCATTACAGTGCTATTCTACACTGAATGCCAAACAAATTCACAAAAGATACATATTACAAGGCACCTACATAGAAATTGAGGCAATAATCAGAAATATATATATATATATATATATATATATATATATATATATATATATATATATATATATAAATATATAAAAACTTTGCTTTTCAAAAATCTAAGTCTTGAGTAATAGTATACATTATATTACCTGAAAAAGACTAGATATAATAAATTGTATTCTCTTAAAAGTTTCAATCATTAGCTGAAGATCAGCCTTATTCATGTTTGAGAGAAACAAATATCTACTTACATTTGAAAAAAGTTATTTATCTTCAAAAAGGGAAAAAAGATATGCTAAAAAATTAAATGTAAACAAAAGAATAGAGGATATTAACAAGAATTATCAAAGTATTTTATTTTAAATATATGAAATATATTATAAAATTTATCTTAGTAATTTTCATTTCATAATACTGAAATAGTATTGGATTTGCAACCTTTTTATCTGGTAAAGTGAAATTCTACAAAAGAAAATAGAAAGTACAGCATTTTATTTCAATTAATTTTAAACCATAACACAGAATTTATTACCCAATAAAAAGACTAGATAAGCCAGCCATATTTGCTTAAACTTCAAAAAAAAAATCATTTTTACTAACAAAAATTTAACAACAAATTGGTATTCATATATATTCATTTAAAAGCAATGGTATTCATATGTACAAATTATAAAAAATATTCAATGAACATTACACAGATTTCAAATGTTGACACATTTATTTCATTAAAACTGAGCATTTTAAAAAATAAATGGAATATTTAAATTAAATTCATTATCATATGAATAAATTTTAAAACTGGTCATCCATATAGAAATATAGCATTAAATAAACGAGCATTTTAACATTTCAAATAATGCACAACATTCAGATTTTAAATACAAAATAAATTTTAGCATCTGTTTTATATCACAATAAATTTAATATTGATTATCAATGACATCACATCATTAATAGTATACCAAAGTATTTATGGTCTTTATTCTCCAACGCACATTAAATGCTTAAAAAATTAGTTTCAAGTACTTTTCTAACAGTTGATTCTTTTGAAATGACTAGTTGTTTGTGTAATTGTATTATATTAATTAGAAACAAGTATGAGAAAAGAAAAATTAAATAGCAGAATTTTAAAGAAAATGTTTTTAATAAATGTCATAAGTGCAAAAAAAGAAAATTTGTCACAAAGTCTAAATAAAAAAGTTATTATTAATTACATACAAAAAAATGCACCTAAATATTGGAGAAAATAATAGTTTCAGTACATTACAACTAACAAAAGCCAAAAGTCCAGATTACATAGGACAAAAAGTTGCATTTAAAAATATTTTGTATTATTATTGAAGATTTCGCTATACAGCTTATAAATCCAACATAACTTTAAATAACACTGATCATGAGGTATCTAAAGATACATATCTCAATTATTTAAAAGGAAATATTAATTACAATTAGAATAAATTTAATTTTTTGTACAAATATATAACTAATTTTTTTGTTATAACAAAAAAGATAAATGAATACTTTTATTTTTGCAACTAAAAAAAAAGTTCATTAATATTAAATAAAATGTATTATAGATCAGTCACAAATGTTACCTTTTGGGGGGAAAAAATATGAAGTGTTTTATTTCCAGTTTAAATGAAAGAAATTCGACGGTAAACTATTAAACATGAAAAAAAAATTATTTTTTAAACCTTTATAAAATAATGATTTCTACAACACAAGCACCAAGAAATAAATTTAAATAATAGAAAAAAATTACACAGAAAGTTTTCAAGTATTATAAAATTATAACATTAAAAAAATAATCAATCTTGAGACTAATGTAATTCAATTCCGAAAATAAAATTCATATTTACATGGATATATGTCAGATCTGAATTATAAAAGAATAAAAAATGTACAATAAACAAACTGGACAATTTCAAATTAGCAACAAAATGATATTTACATAATACATAAATTTTCCAACTTCAAAATGAATAATGTACATGCTAACAGCTATGGGGGAGGGGGAATCATAACAGAAAGAAGGAATCAAAATGGAATATGTCAATAAGACTGAAAAATTACAAAAAGATAAAAACGTAGATTCATTTTCTTAATAAAAAGGAAATATAAAATGTATAAATCCAAGAAATGGAAAAAATATTTCAATAAAAATAATATTTATATATCTATATTTTAAAAAAAGCATTAAGGCATGTACAAGTATAACAAAAGGAAAAAAATAGGAAAAAAATGGAAGTATGACATGTTAATTTTGATGAAAGCAGGGAAATTAGCATGCCCTCCAAATACTGAAAAAGCAAGCAAGAGACAAAAGCAAAATAATTCAATAATTAGTTAATAATAATAATTTTGAAAAATTACACCTAAGTGTATAGAAAGGAAAGCGCAAAAAAAAAAAAAAGCAAACAGCAACATGCAAATTTAATTCTACATAAATTTTTTTTTCAAATTAAATAAAATAGAATTTATTAATATTACTTAAAATGTTTAATTTTATTTCTTAAATTTGTATACAGGAGCTAATTTATCAGAAAGATAAATCTTATATTTTACAGAGGAGCAGCTGAAAGTAGCTCTAAGTTGAAAAGTATAAATAGCTGTGCTTAAATTTTTGAAAGAAAACCCCTGCCTTTTGATTTGAGAAATAACATTTTATTTATCTAAAACTATATACGTATGATTTAAAAAACAAAAACAAAAAAAAGAACAAAATTGGGCTTGAAACAATCACAGGGAAGGATAGGTTTTCAATTGATAAAACTTTTTTTTAAAAAAATTATACATTGAAAACAATGCAAATATTAAAAGTTTTTCTGGAAAGTATTGGAAGTAGTTATAACATAAAGAAGGTGTGTTTTTTTAATTACCTGAAAATGCATAGTCAAAGAAATAATGATTATATTTTCATTAAACATTCCTACCTATAAAGGGCACTTTATCTTTTCTAATATTTATTTTTATCAGGACGGATATTATTAAAAAATTACAATAATTTAATTTACCAATTTTCAATAAAATTACTTAAAGGCACTTAAAGGAACAATAGCATTGCAAGTAAAACAAATACATTTATAAATAACCCAAGAATAGTGCTTCAACAGTTAGATTAATAGAAATGATTCTAAAATTCTCTACATTATATTTCCTTGAGTACCAAACATTGAGAAACTAGAGAAAATTAACCCAAAATTTTCACTCAACTGCCCAAAGCATAAAATTTACAAATGCTTAAAAAGAATTCTTTAAACGCTTTTGCCTGAAATTGTGCACCCAATTCTCTACTCCTATTTTGAAAGAAAAAATATTTTTTATCACAATAATAATGTTTAGTTTAACTTATTAAAATTGTGGAAAGATCTATTCTGATTCTCAATGATTCAGTATTATTATATTATATTATATTATATATGTGTGTGTGTGTGTGTGTGTGTGTGTGTGTGTGTGTATTGATTTATAAATTCAAGTATAATGCCACAGAGCAAGTAAAGAATTATTAATATCAACTTTTATTCAAGAAATGATCAATTTTAGTCTTCTGATAACATACATAAAAGAAGTTAATGATTTTAAAATGTATTTTGAAAAAAAAAAAAAAAGATGAATAAATAAAAATAATGAAAGCAGCAATGTAAAAAAAATGTTCGAGACTTTTTAAAGTTGTATTACTTCTATGATTCCAAAATTATTATATAAAAACATTTTACATAATTAAAAAGTATATACACCCTGTTGAGATATATAAACGTGTAAGTATTCAATTTATAAGAATTGATAAATCCATTTAAAGCATTGTAAATAAAATATTCATTTAATTTTTTTGAATAAATCAAATAATTTTCATAAGAGATTATAATAATTAATTTGGTTGTCACAGAAATACAACTACATATAAAATTGTTCTTATCAATGTTTTTTTTTTTAAAGTTAAAAACAATTCCCCAAAAAAGAATATCTGGCAATCTTAAAATTATACTAATATTACCAATGAATAGGAAGCTCATACCTTCAAAATCATTTTTATGGAATAGTTTATAAAAAAGTGAGGTAAAGGATATACAAAAGTATAAATATAAATGATAAAGGGGGGGGTCAGAAAATGTAAGAATTATTTTGTAAGATAAAATTGACTTTTTTTCAAATAAAATAGAAATATTCCATTGTTTTTTTTTATCAAACAATTTATAATCAGATAAAAAAAAATTCCAGCACTATCACAGAGTCTATCTTTTTTGCATAAATTTATTTGTCAATGAAATTCAACACCAGAAAAAAGCTATACACAATATCCACAAAATCTTCAGATATTTTATTTTGTCATGAAATTTTGTGCTTGAAAATATCAAGATTCAAAATTCTGTTTGGTTACATCTTAAATCTTAAATAACAGTATTTTAGTTTTAAACCAATTTCTTTTCATCAAAAGAAAAGGAAGAAAGAAAGTCTTTATATCCTGACGAAAAAAATATAAACAGTAAATAGGTGAGAGAAAAGCAGAATTATATATGCATACTATATTATACAAAAATCACATTAAGTAGTTTCCATGCCCTTTCAAAGAGTCATGCATAAAAGCAATAAACCTTCAAATCCTACAATTTATTTACTATTTTTCTTGTTTGGAGTTAATATTTGATAAAGTACAGTTTCCACTGACTAGTGATAGTAAATTTTTTAAATCTTCATTCTTCTCAACTAATTCTGAATTAGTTTCTAGAGTCTGAAAAAAATGAAAAAAAAATTAAGAAATTTGCAAGCAATAAAAAGGAAGCACCAAAGTGTATCAAATTCATTTTTTAAAAATATGATATGCATTAAAATTACATTCATTTTATAGCCTTAGTACTAAAAATGTTAGATTTTTTTTTTTTTAAGTTTGTGAATTAATGTCTGAAAAAACAATAAATTAATTATAACTTAGAATTGTCATGAACAGAATCATTCAGAAAAAAAGCTTGATGAGGTTTATTGAATAAAATCTGTATTATAATTAAAATGATATTTATGCATATATAATATATATGACAGGGATATTTTTTTTTCTAAAGAAATATCTTTGAGCATTAAATATTTTCTTTAGAGTATTTCAGGGTTGATTCTCATATCTGAAAAAAAAATCCCTGTATATATATACAATATAAGAGGAACTGTACAAACAGCATTTATGTGCCATAGTTTTAATGAGTGGGGAAAACAAGGTTCTTCCATAAATAAGGATTTAATCAAGAAGTTGATAAAATTTCTGGACAAGCCCACTTATCTTTTTGTGGTAATACCTCCAAATATATAAAGCTGTCAAAGCAGTTTTACAATGACTGTTTAGCAACTAGAAAAGAATTTCATATAAGAAAGGCACATTTGGTTCAGATATCTGAATTTTTTAAAGAAATGGCAAAAGAATGCAAAATAAGAGAATTTAATTTTAGAATCAATTTATCCTGAAAAGCATTTATAACATTTTCACTCATAGTAAGTCCAGAAAAAGTTTTTTTTAATTGAAATTTATGTATTACTTTATGTTGTCAAAAAACCTTTAGAGTATTTTCACAAACACTGATATTTTCTAATTAATAGAAAGAAAGAACAAAACTTCATTGTAAGTTTAGAAGAACTTTTTTTTTTTTGGCAATTCACAGAATTTTGTATTTTACCTCTTTCTTCATGATTGATATGTGTTTGTTTTAAACTCATTATTCTTACAAGGCAAATAGTATGCAGCTAATGAATTTTGCAGAGCTCCTCTAGTAATGTCAAGATTCACATTTTTTTATTTTGAAGTCCATGTTAAATAAGAATTTTAAGCAGCTCATTGTTTAAAAAAATCTCTAATACACTCTGAATAAGCTAACAATTTCTCAAATAATACACATACCATTCAATAAGCTCATGTGAGCGAATAACCATTGTCACAATGCTTCCCCAAATTCAATATTCTTATTGCTGCCATGAGAATTTATTCTATTCTATAATTTTAGCAGTCTCAGGCCTGCTCATTAGCTGCAATCCAAGAATCCATTGAAAGAGATTTGTCTCTCAAATCGAAATTAGACTGTTCTATGCAGAGAAAAAAAAAAAAGAATGAGTTTCCAAGTTGTTCCATTTTTGGTGCTACGGCTACAATCTTTTATTCTTGCAATCCTTAGAGATTTTTTCCCCCCTAAAAAAGTCCAAAGGATTAAAACTCTCTGAATTCTTTGGAAATTTTCAACTTTCTTTACATCTTCTCTGTTTTTTCAAGTGGTTTTTAAATCACCTGTATTTTTCCAGTACCAAGGCAACTGGCATTTGCAAAACTTTTAAAAACCAAAAATTATTAAAAATATTTTACATTAAAATGTAGTTCTTTCATTACATCAATCACACATTTGTTACATTAGCCTGCAGTGTCAACAATTTCCTTTTTTGGAATAAATTAGGAGTTTCACATGATGGGGATTAAGAGATAGTACTGTCTTTCATCTGCACTGTATCCCCAGAAATTGTTAGTTTAAAACAAACATAAATAGATCTGCAGATGCTATAGTCTCTGAACAACAAAGTACTTATTATTTTTTACTGAATTCTCATCCAACACTATAGTTATTTTCTGCCAGCAGACAATGTCTTATTGGCAAGCAGCTCTTTCACAAATTAACAAGAAAATTATGAATATTACAATAAAAAAAATTTCATTATATGCAGTGTGGGAAATATAAGCACTTTCATTTGTTTATTTAATGTAAAGGCACTATAAATGCAGCTTATAATATTTTTGTTAAAAAGTTAATTATATGATTAATAAATTAAAAATGCAGATATTTTTTTAAAATCATCAGATGCAAAAAATAACCAGTTGAATCAAAATTTTCCTAACAAATCACATAATTCAAAACACATTGATTATATTTGCAAAATGAGTAGATTTCAAAAGATATACAATACATCGATAACATATTTGTAAAACTCTCTTCAAGAAAAATGAATTAAATAAAATAAACATAAAGGCATTAACAAAAAGAATATTATTCCTTTTTTTAAATTTTTAAATTCAACTCTATTGTAAACTTCAGTTCATGAATAAAATACAGAAATCTTACAAACAAAACTGCAATTTTGCTAGAATTGTAAAAAACAAAACCTCAATGAATAAACAAAATATATTACCATATGATAATTAAATATAATTTTTTCAGATGGAACAGTTTTTATAATACTTACAGTAAAAACTTTTTCAATAACATTATCTAAAACTTGAATTTCTTTTTCTGCTTTCCTTAAATTAGATTCGAGTTTCGAAGTAGTTCTTGTGTATTTCTGAGCAAGTTGCTGCAACACAGCTTCTTTTTGAGACAACATAGCTTTCAATTTAGCAATCTAAAATATCAATAAATAGTAATCTAATACCCAAAATAATTGAAAACAAGACAGTATACAATTGCAGCAAAAATTTTAAAAAGAACAATTAAGAATATAGAAAAGCATTATTCAAAAATATTAATATATAAAAATCCAATGTATTCTTTACTTAATCACATTTACTTTGGTTTGATTCAGAAATTCCAAATGAAAAGGAATAAAAAATATATATATTAAAGATCTCTGAATCGCCCAGTTCAAAAAATAAAAAAGAGAGAGACTATTGCATAAATAACAGTATTTGTACTAATGGGCTCCATCTCCTGCTTGTTTATGCTCCCCAACCCTCAGGGACTGCTAATGCAATTCCTCTAGAATCAATTCTCAATCCAAGCTAGCTTTGCTCACTTGTCATCCATTAAACCACTTTAGTCTATCAACAGATGTATTCAAATTCAATCCATTCCAAAATAAGATAAAACAATGAAAGAAATAAAAAATGTAAGTACATTAAAAAATTGAACCCCATTCTCCTCTCGGAAACAGCAAAGGGATAAACAACATTCACATAATGAAGAAATATTTTTTCAGCTTTTACCTACATGATAAACACAGATGTATTAATTAGCAGGTGGTTTGCCATTATCTTCAACAAATACTGCTGCAATTGTTATTTTTAAATGGTCATTATATCCACAAATAACTAAATTTCTAGTCTCCATGCAAACCATCTTGATATTTGTAGAAGGATTTTCTTCAATTATTCAATGCATCTTCAGATAACAATCAATGAACGGATTGACTTTCTCAACATAGAATCGAATTTTTCCATCACAAAGAGCAAACATCTTTCATTTCTCTCCATGCATTTTTTGGTGGCTTCACTGATATCAAAAACATATAACTGATCGTAACCTTGTTTGTTATAACTACTCTACAAAGAAGAAACCATGTGGTCACCATTGAATCACTTATCAGAAGTCTTTCATTATTTCCAGTGGATTCAAAAGATGTTCCAAAACAATTTTTTTATGACACCATTTCATGTATTTGCCACTTGAATTTACTTCTTTTCCCCAGTAATCAGTGTGCATGGCAAAAAGAATTAAGTCCAGACATAGTCTCACAACTATGCTTTTGAAGTTCGGAAACTTTGCTCCAAACACATTTAACCCTATCTCGCTCTCATTCATCTTTTTAGGAATGAATTAATCTTTTTACGAACAATTCTTGAGCATTGTCATTTGACTTGTTTTCTCTTTTTTTGACTATTTTGTTCAAAAATCGATATGACACAAATTAAACCTATCATTAAAAATTTTGTCCATTTTTTTTCAGTTAATTTTTTTGCTGAAAAATTTTTCAAACTTATGGAAGAATAGAGTTCACTTGAAATCTAATCAAACCGTGAAATTCCTAAGTGAGGTTGAAGTATTGTCAAACAACAATTAACAAACTCTGCCTGATTTTGTGTCAATGTAAATGTTTTATAACTATATAGAATAGATTTCATTTATATTTTGGAAGTAAGCATTCAATAAACAAAATTAACAATATAGATTCAAATTAAGATAGAAATGCCAATGTTTCATCTACAGTAAAATACATCAAAAAGATACATTCTGTTCTTAATTTAAAAAAAAAAAAACACTTAATAAGAATTTGTAAGCAATTTTTTTGAAAATTCAAGAATTGTGTAATTACATACTTTAGACATAATAAGATGCAAACTTAATAACATACATACGATGCAAATATATATATTTAAATATATTCACTAATAATGTTCAGTTACATCATCAGTTTCTTACTTATTAATATGCAAGTGAAGCGCAGTTAGGAAAATTGTTATGCTTATCTTGCAATAATTAAAAATTAGTTTAAATCACAATTCAAGTACCTTTACCATCAGCAGTTGCATATCTATTCCTATATGCTAATTTCCTATAAATTGTAATTACATTTATACCTGAAACAAAATCACTTAAAAATATTTATTTCTAAGAATCTCTAACCATGCTTTTGACTAATGCTTGAAAAAGTGAATGTGAAAATACTAGAGACAAATACAAATCAAGAAATTGATTTGCATGGAAGCAAATTGAATGGCAACAGTGCACCATACAAATAACTTTTTTATCATTTGGGATAATAATCTTTTCTAGTAATATATAACATCAAATTGTTCTACATTCTAATTTTTGATCAATTGCAATTATGCTATTGAAACACAAAGTTTCGACAAAAATTCTTGGTTTTTTTTTTTTTTTTTTTTTTTTTTTACTTTCTGAAAAATTTAGGCTATCTTCATTTCTTACTGTTAGTACTGGAAGTAACTTTCATACTAGTAGTACTTGTAGTAGTTGCACATAAGACTTAAAAAGAAAAAAATTCAATCTCATTTTTTTTTTCCTTATTGCAAAATTAAATGTATAAACACACTTGCTTCATTTACAAAAATTTGTTGAACATTTGGTGAAATATTACACTGTGCATATTAAAATAAGTCAGACATGTAAATAAAATACTTTTACTTTATGAAGCAATATTAAATAAAATTAAACAAGAGCATTTTATAACAAAAACAAACAAAATATTTTTTTAGAAACCTAGAAGTCTGGAAACCTTTCTTTTGATGCTAAAAAAAAAAATTAGTATATTTGAGTTCAGTTATGCAAATAATAATTCTCTCCAAACTTCAAGGATCTATTCAGTTTAGAATCTAACCATTGTGAGAAAGGAGTGGCTTAATATTATATTTAGCTGCTAATTCAGTTGAAGATTCTTTGGCAATTGCTGCAAGTGATTACCCACACACACACACAAACACAAAAACAATAGTGATTGGCAATGCCCTAATATCGACATACTTCTTTTAAGCAAATTCCAATAATTAATTAAGATAAATGAGTTGGAACATGTATTTTTTTTAAAGTTAAAATGCAAACATTTTTCAAAATTAATTAGATTGTACTTTGTGCAAATTTCTACAGATTCTTTTACCCTTGTTCTTAAAAGAAAACAGTTTCCTATTTTCAAATATTCTTTCAAACACATTTTACTTCAAACATTGAAGCAAAAGCAACTTTATAGAACTTCTGCAACACTTGTTTAAAGGTATAGTTTTAAGAAATGGTTTTTAAAATTTTTCTCAGAGAAATCAAATAATTACAAAAATAAAATATTAGAAATCAATTATTTTGTTAAACAAAGTGATTAATTTGCTTTTCTAATGAGATGCAAAAAAAAGAAAGAAAATTAAAGTAATTTTATTATGAAATTAAGCTATAGAACAATATGCATGATGCACATAACACATGTATTTGTTTCTTTCTTGATTAAGCAGGTGGAATATCGCATCTTCCCATTTTGAAAAAAAAATCACAAATTCTTAGAAAAGCTCACTTAACTCCTTACTTTAAACCCTGATGTAATCTCCGGATTCTTCGACTGATTCCATCTGATCTTATATGATTCACTTTTATTGCTATCTTTACAATGAGGTCTTACTTTCCATTCTAAGGGCATGCTCTAATTGAGCTACTACTTACATTATTTTTATTTCATACATTCATCATAATTTAGTTTTAAAGAATAATGATAAATGGCATGGGTATAGTTAGATAACTAGTAAAAAGTTACAGAGATAGGCAATTTCTAAAAACATACATGTTGCACATGGCAATATTGGTTTGAACTCTGCCTGAACATACTTTTAAAGAAACCAATTAAAGAAGCTTTTCAATCATAATACTGTATTCCATATATTTGATTATACTGTAATCAAACTACTAGTGCTCGACTTCGGTAGGGCTCACGACATCATGGATCTGATCTAGCTGCCGATAGATCCCCGAGGGATTGGAAACAACAATAACAATATTGTATTCAATACATTTTTTGTGCATTTTTAATTTTGCTTATTTATTTTATAATGCTACAAATATTTTATTTTGACTACTGTACAAAGAAATCAAGTCATAATTTTTTATTATAAAGGAAATTAAATCACTTAAAACATTTCTGATTATAATAATATTCCAAACTTATAAACAAAGAATCTTACTTCTTGCTTTAAATTCAATTTATCACATATGGCTTGAGCATTTGATACAAATTCACAATTTGGATCTGAAGTTGCAATGTCTATCATTTGTTTGACTTCATTTGTAATTTGATTAGACTGTTCTTCATTCACAGCTTCTAAGCATTTAATTTGTTCAGTAAGTGACAAGTTCTTCTGAGCAAAAGCCTATGAATAAATAAAAATACATATAAAGAATGCATGATTAGACAAATCTCATTAAATAAACAAGAAATTTTCATATGCAAGAAAATGTTAATAAATAAAGTATCTCAGTAATGATATTTAAAGTACATGAATTATATTAAATCATGTATTGCCACAAAAACAGAATTTCGTTAATAGCAAGCATGACTTCAAGTAACACCAGAATGAAAAAAATTTGCAGTCTTTTTCAGAAATTCCTATCAGATAATCAAATATTTGAAAAAATGTTTTAAAATGTACTTTTATTGAGAAAAAAAATCAAAAATTGCATGCATTTCTTTGTTTAGGGTTGCCACTCAAATGTGGGTGGAAAATCCCTTGAGTTTTTTTTTTTTTCTTTTTGTTTCCTGTATGTATATTATATAAGAAAATGAAAGGTATAAGAATGCTTATAATGCAACACAATTTTTGAAAACGGTAATGTAAGGAAAGGAAGCAACAATTTAACATTATTCAAAGTAATATATATAAATATTTCTATTTATATACAATTTCTCTTTATTATCAATAAATTAGTAAGATGAAAGTTGCCTATTAAAAGAAGGGATATATTACCTCTTATGCTCTTTATTAATAAATTACATATTTAAAGACTTGGGTGAAGTAAAACACAGAATATTTTTGTTATGATACAATTCATTTAATGATTGTTTGATAAGAAAAAACATTACAAAGCAAAATTACTTCTTTTTACTTATTTATTTTTACCAATTCATGTATTTAGGCAACAATTTCTGCAGATTTTTCAGCTATCAGTTTCATGGAGCTAATCCTTAATAAATAAGGTATGATATTTTTATACCAATGCAAAGGTACATTTTTCTGCTATTTAACTCTGAATAAAACATACATGAAAATATTTCTGAAATATCATTGTATGCATTAGAGAACAAATGTGAAGCAATAAGTTTTAATGTCCATAAAAATTTAATTTTAAATTATTGTTCTTGAACAAAAAAAGTTATAAAATTTGATTAATATTAATTACAATCTTTTTGGAAACAAAAAAATGTTTCATTTTTTTTGGGGGGGGGCATGACTTAATAAGTGCCTGTTTTCCCATACTACTTAGGCTTATTATGTTCTTAAAAATCAAGCAGTATGCAAAAAAAGGATTTTGTGAAACTCCTTGAACACTTTCAGTAAAATCAGGGCTGATTTTTATGCTTCCAATTTGTATTAAATATGTCTTTTGTGCAGCTCATTGTCTTAAAAAAAATTATGTAAACTACTCTGAATAAGCTTACAATTTCTCTAATAATATATAAACCAGTCAATAAACTCAATGTGCGAGTGACTAAATACAATTGCTACATGTCTACAAAATGAATGCCAGTATTCCCACCAGAGAAGTGTATTCTTATATTTTATGCAATGGCAGAAGTCTCGCAAATGCTCATTAGTTGCGATTTGGGAATCTGTGGGACAGCTGTTCTTTTTCCAAAAAATTGAAAATGAACTGAAAAAAGGGCTATAGAGAAGAAAAATGTGCAAGTTTTTGAATTACACAAGCATAAATGGTATTGTTTCATTTTGGGAAGTGATGGCTATGATTTTTTATTCTTGCAATATTTAGAGAGATCTGCATTTTTTGGCAGAGAAAAAATTAACTAGGAAACTTAAAATTCTTCATAATTTCCCAGTTTTAATGGTTTTGGTCTATTCCACAATAATCCATCTACACAAAAAGACATAAGACCTTGAAGGTCATCAGGAGGAGAACCATTATTTGTTTATTAAAAGGTTATATCCAGAATATCTGTGGTAAATAAGGGTATATATTAGTTTAACTAAAATAAAACATTTAAATTAAATAGTATCAATTCAGGTTCAGAAAATTAAGTTGAAAAGTATATATAAAAGCAGTGACAAATATAAACATAAAAAATTATCACAAAGTTCAATGGATGAAAGGCATAGTAAATGTAATAGTTTAAAACATAGAAAAGCAACAATATCAAACAAAGTATCAATATGGCAGATGAGGTGATAAGGACTAGTGAGTGCACATTCAAAAGCAAAATGGTCAACATCCTCCAGACCACTGCAAATGCAGAGAGGACTGTATATTATACTAAATCTATGTAAATAAAAAGGAAACAGACCAGGCCCAGAAACAAATAATACCTATTCATTATGTTTGTTGATTAAAATCGACTCTGGAAACGTACCCTTTGACTCTTCTACCTTTGTTTGAACTCTTCCAATATTCTTGCCAATCATTCAAAACAAACTTATTCCATTTTTTCTTAAAATATGAAGAGGCCAGAAATAATTTAATTCTCCCTCAATTGCTGCAGCCTTGGAATGATGAAATCATTACCCTGGATACCAGCATGTGCTTCTACTCAAGACAAGCTTACCAATCCTTCTACCTTGATCTTGTTCAATTTAATATAAATTGCATCGCTATTTTTAGAAAAAAATGTCAAGTTATGAAAGACCATCTTTAAAAATGTTACCTTTTGATGCAGTTTTCTACAACCCACTAGATGCAAAATTAATTGCCACTAGTTCAGAATAAAAAACGGAATTATAATGGGCTAATTTTAAACAATGAGCTTATTAATATTTATTTAATATTTTTTTAATGTACACCATAGCCCCAACTATGCTGTCAAATCCTGAGCTGTCAGTGTACACCTCAAAAACAGGATCTTTGATGCTATTAAAAAATTCAATTGTTTTATTTTCTGTCGAAATATCATTAATTTTCATATTATCTAATCAACATCTAAAATAAACTTAAAATTCAGGGACCTTTTTCCCAGTTCTCATGAACAATTTCAAATTTTCCTGGATTTTCGCAGTATTTTTCAGCTGATTTTTAAAGTTCTTGTGTTTTCCAGGTTCTCCCGATAGTGTGGAAATCTAGTTTGCAAATTATTTCAATATTTCATTTCTCTATATTTTGCAATTTAGAAACAGAGCAAAATGTTTCTTGAAATTGCAACAAGGTGTTTTTCAAAAAACTTAATTTAAAAGAATGAATTGATTATTTTAATATGTATGAGTTGAAAGCAATTAAAAAGACACTCAGAAATTACTTTTTAAAACAATTAGCATTTTAAGAAAAATTTTATAAACCTGTTTTTTCTCTACATTATGATTGTTTCCTAATAAAGAATAAATTTCAAGAGAAGCTTATAACAAAACATTTAAAGTTGTTTGTGCAAAAGTGTGGAGGATTTCGCTATCTGAAAACTGATTCTGTTCTGTATCTGTGTAGAATCAGCACACACTGCACAAGAGGGGTTTTTTTTTTTTTTTTTTTTTTTTGCATGTTACTTACATGAGCACCTTTATCTCCAATATATTTTTAGTAAAAAACTATTAAAATCTTTTTTTAAAAAAATCTTAGTGTTTCAATTACAAAAACAATACATTTGATTCCAAAAATATCCAAACTGCTATTCTTATACAAAAGTATCATGTCTGATACACCACTTAAAATAAAAACTTCTTACATCATTTTTAGTCTTTATCATTAAAATAACATCTTTCAAAGATTCTCAAATAATAATGGAAGATAAGATTAATGATAATGTATAAAATAAACTATTCAATAAAATTCCTCAATTCATTCATAATCATTCTTTTTAAGTATTCCATACTATTATCACAACATTCTTACATCTGACAAAATCCTGACATCTGATAAATTATCCAATTTGTCAAATGATTACAAACAAATTCTAGAAATGGAAAGAGATGATAATTCACTGATAAAAATAAGGTTTCTGATGGTATAAAACTGAGCTTTCAATCAACACCTTCTGCAGAGTCATTCTTTTTAAGTATGTTAAAAACAAACTCTATCACATTATAAAGTCAATATATATCATATTTACTGTTTATATCATCAAATAAAGATCCTAACTAAAAGTATAATTAATATTACTTTTTTTCTTGAATAGAAATGACATCTTTCAATAATATGTATAGATATAAACTTTCTTTCCCTAATGTTTGAGTACAGAGTTATAATTTGATAACTCAGGCTAACACAAACAACACAGGCAAAATTTTACAAAAGTAACATCTTAAATCTTATCCATAAAAATCATAAGCTTTTTTTTTTTCACAGAACTCAAAATTTTTTCCCTATGTCCTCATTTCTCACCACCAATCAATTCAACACTGACATTTATTAAAATTTCAATATCCATTTTTTTGTAGTTATATTATAAACATTCCAAATATCAGAAAATAAAAAGTTATCCAAAGTATAATGCACATTATTGAAATTTTTGCAAAAGATCTAAATGTATCTGAGGAATATTTACAATAACAACCATACCACAACAAATCACAACTTACTGCTTTTCATTTTTGATAAGAAATAATAGCAGAACATTTTTGCACTAAGTTATTAATTCCTGCTCATATTTAACTGATGATCAGTCTACAGAATACCTTTTTCAACACAATAATTTAATATCTTACTAATGCATCTAAATAAAGAAAAATTGAATGTGTGAAATCATGTACCTCTTTTTCTTCATTAAATTCTTCTTGGACTTTTTTTAACTGCAATAAAAGCTCTTCTACTTTTCCATTAGCTCTTTCAACTAAATAATCCCTATTGTTCAGTTCTGTTTGGAGTTCATACTGTTTTTTCTTGCTTAATCGAATTTCATCTTGCAGGTTAGATCTATTAAAAAAATATTAACTTTAAAACTCATTGCAAATTCACAATGTCATAGAAATTGCCAGAAGAAAATATACTGTATGTAAAAATCATAGAATAACAATCTTTTACAGTTATAATATAAATGAATCTAAATATTTTAATTAATATGAATTCTAATGATATATGCTAACTTACTTTTTTTATATCTATCTGAAACTACAGCAGGAACTAATTTATTTTAGAAGCTGTCAGTAGATGCAATCTAATATACAAACAAAAAATTCATATGTGGGATCTATTATAAAAAAATAACTGGTAATTTAAATAAAAACTTCTTTACTCATGATTCATAAACCAAAGAGGACTCAAGCAGAATAATTTTGAAGGTAGTCCTAAAGAAATTTAAATTGATCTTTAATTATCTGTAGGCAAGAAATGTTATGAAAATTATTCTCAATTTAATATTGTCAATAAAATTACTTACACATTATTTTATTATTATTATTAATCAACTCATCATTTTACTAAAAATTTTTCAATTTTAGGACAATGAAAAAATGCTTAATGTAAAAGAGTTTCAGAAGTAATTTTTAAAAAAATTTATTAGAGAATATAGTAAAAAAAAATGATAAGTTTTGGGGAGAAATAGTTTTGGCTAAAATCATCTTTATGATATGGTTGATTCATCAAGTCTGGAAATTATACAGGAAAGTAGGTTTCAATCTCCTATTCCTCCACATCCTTATTTCAAAAGTTAATACTTTAAAAACAAGTTTCTGTGTTAATTTAAAAAAAAAAAAATTCTATATTCTAAAAAGTTTAACAAATACTTAACTCATATAAAAGACAAAAGAAACTTACTTCTCTTCATTTAGCTGTTTAACTTTTGCAACAAATTTCTCCTGTGTCAGTTCAATCACCTTTCCTACTTTTTTTACCAACTTATCCATTTCACTCAATAATGTTTCGAACGAAGTTTTCTTTTCATCTTCAAATCCTGAATTTTCAACAAAAAGAGCATCTGATTCCAAACTCCTTTGTCGCACTGGACGGAAAGCAGTAGCCATTCCTATAGGTTTAAATGCACTATTAGCCACTGGAGAACTATCTTTGCTGGGAGAACTGATACGGCTCAAATCCCCATTTATACTACTTAAATTCTCAATTGAACTTTTAACAGAATCAGAATTTTGTTCAGAGGCTGGTTTTAATGGAATTTGTTTTGATGACTTAGATTCACTCTTAGCTGATTGCTCAAATGATTGAACTCTGGACTGCACAAGGGACATAGGTCGTTCACTTTCACTAGAAGCTGAAGAATATAAAGGACTGATAGGTTCACAAGCAAAAATGTCAGGTAATGATTTGTGAATGTCTAGGAATTTTTCATTTGAAAGAGAAGATTCCACTGAATTTGGAATTTGAGAATCAGATTTCAGAAATCCATTCTCTTTAGGAGATTCATTTCGTTCACCTTCACTATCACATTCGGCCATCACTTCTTCCAGCATCTAAAAAAATAGATAAAATTTTGTTATTGCACAACAGCATTTCAATTACTTTACTAAAAACCTGAAGCAGTACAGATTAAATTCAGTTCTTCTACACTAAAATTAAAAGCAATTCTAATAGCTTCACATGAAATAAAATTTAAAAAAGCAAAGTATGAAAAAGACAAAATATTTCTATAAATATAGGAGGCATCACAACAAATTCTCATAAAGTATTGCTTAAGCTTTCATTGATGAATGCAATAAAGAAAATATTTGTATTTCTTTTTAAATTCAGAAACACCGACAAAGAAAAAGATACTTCAGATTATGGTAATAAAAAATAGAATTTGAAAAAAATTCAGAAAATGAGTAAGAAAGTGTTGGTAAAAATTGAATGTAGAAAAATTCAAATAAAAGAAAATCAGATGCTGCACAGAAACTAAATGCAATTAATGATATATTAAATGCACATCAGATTCTAAACTATTTTCTTTAACTCTGGAGTATATTTTAGGAACATTATAACAGAAGAAAAATGAGTTTTATAGATGGCCTATATTTGTTGCCCACAATTGCAAAATCTACCTCTAATTCTAATAGGCATACTGATGGATGAAATGCACAATACAAAAAATTTTGCTTCAAATAAATTTGTAATAACTAAATTAAAATTAATAACAATGAATAACAAATGACTTGAAATCTATCATTGGCAATGTTGAGCAGTAACACCATCTTATAAGCATATAGAATTGCAACAATTCCCTCCCTTCTTTAACAAATATGATGCAATACAAATAAAAACAAAAAAAGTAAAATATGTTTCTATAATAAATTTCAATAATAAATAATAAACTAAAAAATTTGACATATTGAAGGAAAAAAAAAAGACTTTCCCACAGTTTACACAAAAGTATGATCTATAAAACTAATTATTAAACTGCATTAATGGTTTAAGCATATCAACAATTAGTTTTCTTAATATAATCATAAACTATTACTTCTTTCTGTAGAGATAATTCACTAGCAGCAAAATCAGCAGCAGCAGTAAGAATGGAATGTACAGTCATAGACAGCTGAGAGAGATGCATAGATATCATAGTAAGCTCCGCTCCTTGGCTGAGTAGCATATCACGACAATTGCCTTGTGTTCGATCAAGTTCGGCTCTTAACAATTGAACTTGCAAGCTACAAAATTGATTTCATATACGAAATAAATAAATATTTGAACATTATAATTATATATAAAAAAGTTTATCCATTAAAAAGAAAAGCAAAAAAAATAGGAATCTGTAAACTTTTATTAATTAAAAGAAAAGATTTAAGAAATATTTTGAATAGAAAATGAAATAGTTATCATTGAAATGTAATGAAAAGGATATGATCTTGTGCAATCTTAAATAAAAAAGACTATTTTTATGCAAAATAAAAAAAATTAAAAACCAAAAGTTTAATTTTTATATTTTTTGTCAAAAATTAATAAATTAACAGGAATTCCATTAAAAATCACAAGTTAATAGAATACTAATTATATAACAGTTAAAAAAACTAAATTACAAGTGAAATTAAAAAAATAATAACCAAAATAGTAAATATGATGCTATAATAAAAATATTCTAAACTAAACAGAAGTCGATTTTATTGCAATTTTCTTACAGTAGAAAAACAACAGTACTGACAACAAATGTCTGTAAATAAATGATAAACAAAAAAAAAAAGTGGAAATTTATTTTTTATTTTCATCTCCATTTTTTTTTTTTTTTTTTTTTTTGTTCTACAAACTAGAAGAGCAGTGAAATCATTAGTTATGAGCAATCTAAAATAGGAAAAAAAAACTTTTAATACATACTCTTTATCTTTAATTTTAAGGTACATTTTGCGAGTATGATCCATTAATTCATTTGCTTTGCTATGAGCTTTGAACAACTCTGCTTTCGTAGCCTGTAAAGATTGTTCTGTTTCTTGGAAAGTCTCTGCTAAAGTGGACCTCTCTATTTGTAAGAAGTCAATATTTTCTTGGGCTTCACTAAGAGCTCTTCGGTGTTCCTTCAGCTGTTTCATCAGTTCATCACGATGAAGTAAGGATTCTTCTAATCTATGCTGCTGATCTTGAAGGGCATCTTGACATTGCTGAAATTCTAAATTAGTTGCTGCTAAATGGTTCTCTAACTCTTGTACTCTACCACTTGCTTCTGTCAATTCTGTTAAAAAATGTTTACAAGGAAAATTTATTGATTAAATTTTATTCATTTTGAATACTTTATATAAAGTTTTTTTAGAAAAACAAAAAAATACAATCATCGAATTATTTCAACCTAAAAAAAAATTCAGTATTTTTCAGTTAGCTGGGCAGAAGCGAAAAATCGTCAAATAATGTAGAATTCCCCCAAATTTCATACAGCAATTTTAAAACAAAAAATCCTCAAATAATGCAGAATTCTACTAAATTTCTTTGGCAATTTTTTTTTGTCCCTGCCTAATGAAAAAGAACCAAAATTCATCAATTACTTAAGAGATACTAATAATTCTTAAACATTATCGTCAATAAACATTTTTATCAAAATTCTTTATTTATTTAATTTCTTATTTAATAAAAATTATATTGCTTGAAATGTATTCAAAATTAATAATAACTTTAATAATAATAAATGCAAATATTTAACAAATTGTAATCAAAATTAGTAATATACATAAAAACAAAATTAAACATAAGATAAGAACTGTAGATAAGAGTATTATTTTTTAAATGAAAAAATTTCATAAAAAAAATAATCAGGCAAATAAACAAAATACATTTCTGACAATTTTAAAGAAATATTTATGAGAAATGTTGCATCATGCATCAAAAGAAGATCAAGTTTACCTTTTTCTTTACTATCTAATTTGTCGATTAGGTCAACAATTTGTTGAGAAGCACCATTACAAGATTCATCTTCAACAAGCTCTGAATTGAGAACCTATATAATGATTTAAATATATGTAGATAAAAAAAACATTTTATAATAAAATAATGACATTTTCTAAATCTTGTAATTTATTTGATAAACTTCAACAGGAATAAAAGCAATTCAAAGAACTATACAACAAACTTTCACCTAAGCTAAAAAAATGCTTAAGAATATAAAAGAAGAACAAGACATTAAGTCATATATTTTGAGAAACAGAGTGTAAGGTCGAATGTCTGAAAATTTTCAATGGATTTACTGGTAATATATATAAAATATTGAATTACAAATCAACAATCAAAAAGTAAATATTATAAAATCTTCTACAGTAAATTTCAAGTTATCATGTAAAAATATTATTATTTTTTTAAGTCAATGTCATTATTTATCATAATTTAAATCCTTAACCAATTTAAACAGGTTTGAAACAATTGCGAGACTTCTCTATCGGTCTCTATCCCTCTATTATATGTGTGTGTGTGTATATATATATACAAGGATAATTTTTGTAAACTTTCATTTTTTATTTTTCTAGCTGGAAAACTAAATTTTTGGGGTCGGCTGATTTTGAACGAAATAACAGCTATGATGTCATAGTTTTTTGTCAGCTTTTTAAAAACACATCTGCTATAAAAGAAGCATACTTAATAATAAAGTAATACTGGTAAAAGCAGGTCAACCTATTAAAAATCCTTATGATGTCAAAGAAACATGCATAATAATAATGCAATACTGGTAAATGCAAGTAAAAATATTTTCTGCTCATAAATCACAAAGATATCAAAACTTCGCAACCAAAACAACATCACGTTCACACATGATAACATATGCAGTATATAGCATTTCCCTCTACTTTCCTAATTTGTATTCCTTTTCCATCCATAGCAGAAAATGATGCACAAGAAAAATCTAAAAAAAATCACAATTAAATTTTAAAAAAATTCCCATTTCTCTTTGCGTGTGAAAAAAAAATGGAGAAAATAGATTAAAATACCATGATATGTTTATCATGGTATTTTAATCTATTTTGCTTCTTAAAGCAAAGCTAGCTTACTCATCTTCCAATCTACTGAATAAATCTTATATAAGGAAATCAGACATAAATTTTAAACAAAGGCTTTAAACCAGAAGCAATTTCTATTCACCCAATCCAGTTAATGAAATAATAAAATGTAACTGTTACTTTGATAACAATCAAAATCCACAGCAAATACAAATTTGATATTTGTTAATGCCTTGGGAAAAGCCAGAATTGACAGTAATGATTATCTTCATGCTTGACAACTCTGCCAAGTTAAAAGAAAAAAATGACAATTTTTATAATAAACTTAAATCTTTTTGTCAAATAATAGGTTTAAATTATTACCTGCTATAAATATAATTTATATACATTTAACTGAAATTTCATTAAACAGCGTTTCTTTTAATATTTTGTGATAATCATTAGTTTTCTTTATTAAATAAAAGTGATAGAAATAACTTTTTATGAGAGTGTACTAATCATGTCAGCTATTGATCATCGATATCTTTATTAGAGCAAGCAGTACAAATTGTTGCCAATACTCAACCCGCCATGATACAAAACAAGTTAAATACTAAAGAAAAAATGATGACTACAGCAAAGAAAAAAAAATTTGAACCCAAAACTTACTTGCTCCCAATATTTCCTTTGCAGTTTCCTATTTTCTTCTTGTAACTTAAGTACTTCAGAACGATAATTCTGAATTATGACTTCTTGAGCCTGAGCTTGGGATTGATTACTTTCAGAGAATAATATGGATCCATCAGGAGAATTTTCAGGTATGGAAGCTAAATGAGAATCTGACTGTGATAGGTGCTGTTGGTCTTTTCTCAAATTAGAAACAGGTACATTTTCTAACAACTGCATTCTAAGTCTAGCATGTTCCACCTAAAATTAAATATAAATGTGTTAATAGGTTTTTTCCCTAAATCATTGCTCATTTAATTTTATTATAATTGTTATTCTTTCTTTCTTTTTATCGATTTATTTTTAAAGCTCAAGATATCAGAATACAAAATATATTGAAGACATCATACTAGATTATTTACATACAGTTAAATAAAAACCTATTACTAGCAATGGATCAGAGCAGATAATAATAATATGTATATAGTACTTTTCTGTCACATGGATGCAAGCAAAAAATTGTCAGATAACATAGAATTCCACCAAATGAAATTTGGTGAAAAATTGCCAAATAATGTAGAATTCCATTGACTGTTTTGTTATTTGCTTTGCTTGGCCACTCGGCTCGTATTTGGTTCACAATTAGTGAAATTTGCACCCAGTTAATGAAAAATATCAAATATATATATGAAATAGTATATTATTCCTCATGCAAAGAGGAAGGGAAAAAATACTAAACTATATATGATTGTAGTCATAATGTTGTAAATAGAAAAGCACTCAGAAAAGAGATTTGGTCCTTTACCATTATATATTTGCAATAAAAAAGGAGCAAAATTAAGAATTGTTAATTTTCTTTTTTCTTTATTTAACAAATGTTTATTATTTTATAATCTATAGAATAGCATTAACTTGTATGATGAAACATATCATTATTCCTTATTCCCGAAAGATACATCAAATAGTCTTTTAAATAAAAAAAGTCTTTAAAAAGCCATTCTTCCTTTTAAGCAATAAAATTTAAAAAGCATAGAGCCCATTTTTAAATTCATAACAAACCTTTATAATCCTAGGCATATCTGTAGAAATTAGAGATAAATGGTAACAGGAAAAAAAAAAGTTCACCGTCATCTGAAAGTATTTGTTAATGATCTTGCAAGCATATAATACACAAATTAATCATTTATATGATTTTAAAAAACAATATTTAATTTCATGGGGAAATAGAAGTTTTTCATAAACTACAGTGCAACCTTTTTAACACCTGCTTGTTAGTTATAACAGTTGTTCCAAATTTCTTCAAAATAGGGTTTCATCTTTTAATTTAAAAAACACAAATTTGATCTTTAAAAGATTTTGATGAATAATTTTTACTTCAATTGATTGGCAGAATTCTACATTATTTGGCAATTTTTTGCTGGTGAGCAAATAACAGTATCTGTTATAATTTTCTAAAACAGATAAGCAAAAAAAAAAAAAAAAAAAAAAAAATACAACTAACAGAAAAGTATCTAATTTTCTATAACAGATAAGCAAAAATATATAACTTATATTTGTAATAGCTCAATTAAGAAAATGAATTGCAATTAAATATATATATATATTCATATTAGCAATCATATACATGACAAAAATTTCAAATACATAGAAATGTTAAAAAGCTCTTTACATTTGTCATGTAAAATTCAATAAATTATATCTCTGGGGGAAGGGGGGAATTTACCATTATTATATAATAGTTGCTAAATAATGATTTAATAATTATATAAGAGAAATATAATAAATCAAAAATTAAATAAAGGATAAGTAAAAATGTTTTTAAAATATTTTTTGAAACATTTAAATAAAAATAATTGGTTAATTCTACCAGCAGGGCCATAAATAAAAACCTGTCAAATATCAGTAATAAATTTTTAAACTTTAATGATAATTTAAAATAAACAATGTATGAAAGTAAAGAAGTCTAAAAGATTAAACTCAATATGAAATATTAAATTTACTAAACAATTGTATAAATGTTAGTCCTTTTCTAATAGTACATAGAAAATGACTCTCCTCAATCAAATTGGAACCACATTTGCTTCCAATTTTCTACAAATTCTGATCTTTTTAATACAAGCTAGAGTGACATAATGTGTATTAAATTAATTTTATTTACAGCAAATAATGTGCTCATTATGTATTGCAATAATCTAAAGTTTACAACAACAGAACTTTTAAAGATATAATATAAAGAAATCATTTAAGGAACTAAGATTTTTCAGCAAAAACGGATATGTAAAAAATATAAAATAAATATCAAACTATACACACTTGAAGTTTCTCATGTTCTTCTGTTAGTCTCCTAAGATGAGAAACTAGATCTGAATTACACCATGAATTTGCTTCTTGAGAATGACTTTTATCACTATATAGACTTGTTGGAGAATCAGATGGTGTTCTATGAGTATCAGTCAATCCAGTGTTTCGATTATCACTATGTTTAGTAGGTGAGAAACAAGCACTAGTAGTCATTCTTTTATCAATTTCTACATTTGGTTTAGATTTTGTTGAGTTACCATCTAAATTTTCATTACTTTTAGAATTGAAAAATGATGGCTTAGGTTTTACTGCTGGTTTCCTAAACATTGAAAATGGAGGTTTAGTAGTTGCAGTAGATGATTGGGTCTTGGGTGCTCTGATGCTTCCATGGCGAGTCAGGCTGCTAGTGCCTGAATCAAGTTTAGGCTTAGAAGAAGATAATCTCAAACTCTTAGAACGTACTAGTGTACTATTTTTACTCTGATTTGAGGAAGCAGATTGTGAGTTGGAAGCAGAAGGAGGCTGATTTGCAGGCATTACGGCAATATCTTTATAGATTCAAGTTAATGTAACATTATCTGCAAAAAAAGAAAAGAAAAGAGGTAAACATCTTAGGAAATTTTATAATAGATACATTTTACCTTTAGTGATATTGAACTTTAGTCTAAAAAGCTGAAAACTGTGAGGGAGATTGATTAAGTAGATTAAAACGAGGTCAAGAAATTAAGTCCAACCAAGCACAAACAGTTTTAAACTAAAATCATCGATGATTTTACTACTGACAGGATAATAGTATAATGGAACTAAATAATAGTCACAAACCCATGATAATAATGATTATTTGCTGAAATAAAATATTTCTTGGTAGGATAATTTTTAATATTAAATCTAAAATATGCTTTAAACTTGCAAAATATAAAAAGCACCAAATATATATTCTTTAACAAATATACTTTTAAAATATTTTCTTCATAAAAATATACACAAAAACATTCAATTAAAGGAAGTTTCAAAATTTGGATCATTGAGATAATAACATCTATAGAGTTTTGAAATCTTTAAACAATAATTTTTGATGTTGAATGTAAATAAAGAAATGTAATTTTACAAGTGGAGAACAATTTTTTTTAAAAAAATTATATTAGTTCTGAATGTTATTTCTTTATTTCACTACTCAATTGAAAATTTCTTGACTGATAATTTTATAATAGAAAGTATTGAAATATTGTTCTTTTTAGGTAATGTAATAGGGACAAAATTGACATAAATTATATGGATATTCATTAAATCTATAAAGTCATTGTAAGCTGTATAAAGATAGAAAAATAATGTATAATTAATGGATATATATTCATAGGAATGAAACAGAACAATTCATAAGCATTAATAATGGATATTTCTGAAAATACCGTAATTAACATGAACTTTCACAAAGTAGATACGATCATATATTACGATATAGTTTTTCAGAATTAAATCCATACCTTCAGATCTCTTATTAAACGAATTCGTGACTCAACATAAAATCTGGAGAAAGACTCAACTCTAAAATAATGATGGGAAAATCCTGATTGCATCCATGAGAAACACGAATTTCCATGACAACAATTAAAAGAAATAAAAGCTGAAAAATAAAAAGGTTCTATCAAAAGTCAAATAATGGTACTAAAATCTTCGAATATATTTTTTGTTGAACTGTAAATTACAAAAATAAATCGAATCTTATTAACCTACAAATTATCCCAAATGAGCTAACTGAATTGAAAACTTGACAAAAAATAAGAAAAAAGAATACCAGACAACATAGCTAAAGAAGTTTAAAATCATTACAATTATAATAAATAAATATATATATATATATACATAAAATATTTTTTAACTCATTATTTTGTGCGAAGCAAGCAAAAAAAAACAGCATTACTATCAATACGGGGAAACGACAAATGTAAGTACTTACAAATAAAAATGCCGCGAAAGTAGGTTTCAAACTAGATAACACTGACCAGAGCAGTTCTAAATATGTTAAGTAAAGAGAACTCACATAATAAAAAAAAATTAAATTAGTAAGCGGAAAAATCATAAGTATGTAACTCACGTTCGCATATTAGCATGTCCAGTACGAAACAAAATAAAAGGTAAAATTTATCATTATTTTACTCCTTTTTCATTATTATTATTATTCCTTCTCTTGGGGTTGCCCGTTAAAGTTTCTATCCGATGTAATGGGTACTTTTTTTAACAAAACATTCTTGACAAAAAATTTTAAAAAAGCATTTTTCATCCTAAATTTTTTAGTCGTTCTTGATAAAAAAATAATTTTATAATATCTTATATATTAATTTCACATGAGTTCGACTAAAAGTAAAATAGCGCTCTCTTTTGTCATTTTCTGGAAATTAATCTAAATGGCAACTGCTTTGTATTTGTATTGGGAAAAAGGAACTTGTGTGGCCGGGAGATATCAAAATCAACAAAGTTAAAGTTGAGGTCATACAAGGTATGGAAATTCTATCATCTCTTTCTTGTGTATCAATAATATTTATCAGCAAAATATAGTATCTAACAAAGTATTTAAACGTAATTTACAGATGAGTATAAAATAATTAAAATACCTTGATTCTTTTTTTAATGCGGTTTGTCTTCCCTGCTCAGAAACGTTTATAAATTTGTGGTAATTCATTGATATAGTTGTTAATAATAATTGTTATTTTAATAATTTCTTCTGTATATAAATAACACAACATTGCTTTTTATAACGTGATCGCATTCACCTGAGCATTCAGCGAAATATATTTATTACAACTACAGAACTTAATATTTTAATTATTTTTACCTCAAAGCAATTTATTGTACATATATATGTATATATATTTATTTATTTTAATATATTTGTACCTTTTTATATGGTATGAGTACAAAGAACTCTATTAACTTGATAGTTTTCAATATGTTTTCAAATTTGAAAATATGTTATAAAAAAACAACTGTAGAAAGATACATTTTGAAAACATAAATATTTCTTATCTATATAGAAAATCATTAAAGAAAGCTTCACGATGGTGCACATTTTAATTGTAGAACTTATTTATTATTATATTATTGATAACATATGTTCACATCCATTAAGCTTTTTTTAATACATGTTATAGTCAATTTTTTAGATATCTTTATGTATGCCATGTTTATTTTACAATGATTGCATATGGCAGTTTTAATATTTTTTTTCCTGTATATTTTCATATGAATGAATTTTGATCAATTTATATTAATTGATACTTATTGGCAATTCTTCTGTGACGTAAGGGCTTTTCTGTGGAATCAAATTTAGTAAATAATAAATTATTTTTTGATTGTGTGCAAATGCAGATTATTTTGTTTGAAATTGCCATTACAGTAATGTAAATATTAATGTTGCAATTTTCTTAAAGGAATATGGACACTAATCTTCTAAATCTAATTTATAATCTCAATAAAGAATCATGGTTCTAAAGGAATAGTACTAACATTGAAGCTTAGCAATTATTGGGATCCAATTAAAGGAATAGTAAGCTATATTTTAAATATAGCTTACTAGTCAAATAAGTTTATATTCAATATACATTTATTTTATATATTGAATATAAACTTATTGAATATTTTGTTTTGATTTTATATTTAAAAAAAAAAGCTATGTTTAATCTAAGTTGACTATCCTTTTCAGTCTATTTATATTACTTTTTTTTACTTATTTGCAACAAAATCTACGAGAAATTAACATACAAATTATAATAAAATATGCCAATATTGTTTATCTATCAGTTTGCTGTTCTGTACAAAAAACTTAATGAATACTATTTAACAGTTAGTTATTAACATTGAGTAGGCTAACTAATACCTGTAAGATTCTTTGTATTGAATGTTTAAATCACTAAATTTCTTAGAAGATTATGAAGTCAAAAGAAGAGGCTTTAGAAACATGTCATTTGAAATCCATTGAATATGGTCCATTTGAATATCTTAATACCAGTCTTTAAAGAGAAAGTGTTATTTCAGGGTTTGTTATTTTGAAAGATTTTTTTCTCCTAATGTGAAGTTCTGCATTAAAGTTTAAAGTGCTTTATTATCCTTTTTATGTATATGTAACTTTTATATATATATATATATATATATATATATATATATATATATATATAT
>JAOUZG010004505.1:6764489-6784776 GCA_026289955.1 Argiope argentata | reverse complement strand
ATATATATATATATATATATATATATATATATATATATATATATATAAATCTGATATCATTTTAAAAAGGGTGAAACAGCACAGCTTGCTCTCAAAAAGCAAGAATTAAAATCCTTGCATTTATAGATTCAACGAAGCTAAAATAATGTAAGTAGATCTAGATTTGAAAAGAAATCAAAAGAGAAATTATTTGTCAAGTTTAAAAATGTGATGAAAGAAATCTCTTAGTTGTTTTTATTTGAAGTCGGTGAATCAGTTATTGGCATGAAACTAGATGAATTGAAAAAGAAATTCTTAAATAGTAAGAAATATTTAAAAGATGAAATATTTGTTAAACTTTTTGATATCTATTCGAATATTACAAACAAGAAGAAAAAAGTTTATAAAAAGAAAGATAATTTTAGGAAAAATTATGACATTCAGAAAGAGAAATGCAGATTAGAATTTAAAGTATGAGAAAGGTCTATTCCTAGTCTTTCATCAACAAAAAAAGTAAAATTATCTTTGATTTTTAAATATAAGTTACAGGATAGATTGTTTGGCTTAAAGGTAATAAACTTGGTATGTATATACTTTGGAGAATGAGAATGTGATTATTGGATTGATCTTTTTAAAATTTTAATTCACAAAACATTAAACAAAATTTTATATTTTTCTGCAATAGCTTCCAAAAAGTGTAACAATAAAAAAAAAATTTTTATGTCATCCTAAAATTCAAAATAGTTAGTTATCCAACTATGTATATCGTACTATAACATAATTAAATATAAGAAGAGAACATAAATTTAAATATTTTACATGATAAAATTAATTTTTTTAAAAAAATCGCATTCTGTTTCATAGTTTTGCCAAAATAGTAATCAACTTTAATTTGGCATATCATTATTTGTTTCCAAGTCTGTAAGTTGATAAACTCTTCTTGTGTTTCTTGTAGAGTCAATTTTTGTTAAAACTTTTTTTATATACTAGTGTATCAGTAAATTGTAAATACTTGAATGTTGGGGAAAAGCCATATAGTTTTAAAAAATATATATCGATTCACTTTTTCTAAACCATAACTTAATCACCCCTAATCTTAATGACATGTAGCAAAGCTAACAATATCATTTATGTCCAGATCATAAATTGTAAATCCAGTTAAAACTGTTTCTATAGTTGATTCTTTTGAAAATGAATAGGTTTTGATTAAAAATGTAATTTTATTCACAAAACTGTAAATATGAAATTGTCGAGTTCCCTATATCATTGTTGCTGCTTCAAATCTGCTCTTTAAGATTTTTTCCTCTGACTCATATTCAGCTATAAAGGAATGTAAAAAATTATGTTGACAATATTTCCATTAGTCCATTCATAAAGTTAGTGATGAATAATTTGATAATTGTAGGTCCTTTCAGAAAGTAGACAATGCAACTAATTGTTTAACAGTTCTTCCATCATCTCCACATGAATTTTTTTCATGTTATAATGCAAAGAAATTCCAATCTGCCTTGATGCCAAAAAATTTCTCATGATACAAATAATGACAAAATTTGATTTTTGCAATGCAATGTTGCTCTATCAGAAAAGTAATTCAACTTCTCATACTTGTGGGACAGATTTTGTTTAAGAAAGTTTACAATGGGATATTGAAACAAACTGACAGCCACTGTTTCATGTCCAATATAATCAAAAATGATATTTAAATTCAGATGAACCAACTTTTGGTTTCTTTATGAAAGCAATAATTCTCAGATAGTTGTTTTATTACATGAGCATTGTTTTCAGTAAAAGTCTTATGCAGCATCTCGAAGCATAAAAATATAATTTTTAACAAAATTACAATATATGATGCATTGAATTTGTGGTCAAATTTTTTTAAGTGTCATATATAGGAAGATTGCTGTACATCAATGAAATAATGTTTTAAAAATTTCGGAGAATTATGAAACAAGTTACTCATAAATTTTATGTATTTTAAATAGTTTCTAATACACTTATTATCACTCTGCATCCATTGTTTGAAATTCGCATACTCGTTGCCATTAAGTTCAAATGCTTCCTCAAATGAGGTTGTAAATTCATCATTCCCTGGGCAATTATGAAATAATATTTAAGTTGGTATGTTATGTTAACACAATCTTATGAAATAATATTTTGATGTTGAGATCTTAAATATTATGTTGCTTGTGACATCTTTATATATTTTATTTGGCAGCTAATACTGAACCATCTTGAATTAGGCATTATGATATATTGTGCAAGTACAAATAGAATATATTCCACTGGATCCAAACACAATACCTCTGGATCAAAGTTCAAAAAATTTAGAAAATCCAACTCTTCTAACAGAGCAACATTTGTTAAATAGAACTGAAGATCCTTTTGATGAGCTTAAAATTACATACTTTTGAATGTGTATATATTTGCTTTTATTTTTTACTGAAAAAAAATCTTTTTTACCATACATTTGGTCTCTAATTTCATTATTTTGGTAGAATTCTTTGGTTAGCTTTGCAACTACAGGGCATAATATTCTCCTACATTTTGGGTTTGTACCCATTTCACCATTTACATTTAATAGCTTTCATAATTGTTTACAGTGCTGGGTTTAGAAGTATTGAAACTTAAATTCTATATATGTATTCAGAAAGTTTTCATCACTTTTTAAATTTTTATTTTTGAGTAATGATTTTCAATTCTATATTGGTATTTCAATCTATATACTTGATTCTTCCATGTTGTCAGAAAATTAAACAACTAGAGCTAAATTAAAAATTTTAATTCAAATGTTATTTCAAACATAAAAAATATCACATTATAATATGCTTATACAATTAAATAGAATTTCTTGTGCTTCTTCATATCAGAACAAAAATGTAAAAAAACAACAACACGTTTTTAATTTATGATTAATAAAAAGTGTTTAATTTAATAAATACAGATTTTTATTTTTATTTCATTTTTTTAAAGTAATATTTGTCAGTGAAAATTTTTAGCAACACTGTTTCGAACTATTTTTTATTCACTAAGATTAGATGAAGCCAAGGCATGCAACACTAATGTTAGTACAAGTGTATATGCATTTTGTAGAATGCCAACACACCTATTATTGACAAAGTTTACTGACAGGATAATTCTATATTAATTTTTATGTACAAGTAAATAGTTATCTCACATGTACCCTAATGCAAATTGCTTATCTTATAAAGGGGGAGGGGGAAGCATATGATATGCACTCTGTGCTTTTTTATTTTTTTTTATATGCAATAGATAGAAAGTATTGTAATTGTCAAAACATTTGGAATCGAGATTTTGATAAATCTCTATCTTTTAGACCTCCCTCAGTTCGAAAAGCTCATTTTCAGAAAATGTCCGTCTGTTTTTTTTTTTTTTTTTTTTTGTGACAAATATTATTTGAAAGACGCTTTAAATTAGATTGATGAAATTCTATGTGCATCTTTTATAACAAATTTATATATTTCTATCACATTTTAAGCGAAACACATTTAGAAGTCTATTTGGCTGTTTGAGCATTAGAACACAATAGCTGTAAAATGAAGAAAGCTAGATAGACACTGATCAAATTTTGAGCCAAATCAAGTAACGGATGGATCGTCTGTCTATCTGCACTTCCAGAAACATGTTAATGTGATAACTGAAAAACATAGTGACTTAAATATATCAAATTTAGTACGGAATCACCCAAGATGACATGATGGCCTCAGTAACCTGAGGGAGTGACCCCTCCCCCCAAAAGAAATTTCTCTCATACTCTCTAATAAATGTGTTACCCCAGAGAACGTTGTTATCTTGTGATCATCGTTATTATTATTACTGACGATTACTCCCTGGCATTGGGTAAATAGTTACTGAAAATCGAATTTGTATTTTAGACAAATTTTTTTTCTACCGATTGAGACAAAAAAACTTTACACTTGCAGCTGCAAAATTGTGTGCCAAATTTCATATATTTAAGTTATTGCACTTTTGAGCTATCACATTTACATGCTTCTAAAAGTATAGATGATAGACCCGTTGTTGGATTTCACACAAAATTTGATAGTTGTCTATGCTATAGATGTTAAAGGCACATACCAAATTTTATTTATTTAACATCTTAGTTTTGTAGTTATTTTCTTAAGTTTTATTTTGCAGCTGGACAGGCAACTTCCTGAGAACAGATTTTGCTCAAAATTTGATCTGAAGGCAATATACCAAGTGCCATTATCCTAGCTCAAAGTTTTTTTTTTTTTCATGCCGGTACGTTTCAGTTAGGACATTAAGCTGGCCAGTATAAGCAAACAATTTTATTCAATCATTCATTCTGAGATATATTTTTTAATAAATATACAAATAATAATAATTTTTTTAAAAAAACCAGCTGGAGTGGTCCCTGTAAAACTTTCTCACTCGTTCTTTAGTAAAGGTGCCAAGAGTTCTTGCATGGTGAATAGTTATGAAATATTAATCTTTGGCATAAATTTGGCACTTTTTAATAAATCAACCGTTTGATTCTCGGCCAATTATTTGGTGGTTAATCCCTGGCAAATGGGTGCTTTAAAATGTATTTCTCAGAAAGTTTAATCCATTCTTAAAATCAAATATATATATATATATATATATATACTGCTTTTGTTTTATTGAAATTAGTTTTAATTAAAAAATATTTAGGTGATTAAAATATGACAAACTTTCCTTACTTCTGCTATTTTTCAGAACACTCTTTTAGTATAAATAACAGCATACTAATTTTCTTTTAATGCAATAAATATAATTCTGAAGGAAATAAAATCAATAGAAGGATAATTGTTTTGAACACGCAAATGATTCTATTTATTGACCAATTACATTAAGATTTTTTTCTCTTAATTTATATATGTGCATCACTAAAACCTGAATTTGAAGCTAAAACTTGTCATGTCTTAGCCTAAAGATACAATTCTCTTTGTATTAAATATCCTATTCTAGCTAATATATAATTTTCATATTTCATTAAGTTTAAAATGTCCTCTTTAGGCATCTATCTTTTTTTGTAAAATATAGTTATCTATTAGGCATCATGATGTCAATGTTTAGAAGAGACAAATTCTTAGTGAGAATTTATCAGTTATACTGTGAGATAAAAGATGAATGTTTCAAGAAAAAAAGACCCTTAATTATCCATCATTCTCTTATCAATGAAAGAAATGTACAATTCTATATAGCCCCTCTAGATGCATACTAAGTTTTCTTGCCATAAGTAATTAAATCCTAGTAAACTTACAATACGAGCATAAATGAATCCTGAACAAAGTATAAAGCAGGATGCTATCGAAATACCTTAACAATTATGTAAAAAAAACTGATGTTGTTTGCCTCAGTGTTGCAAGGTAGACAATCAGTAATGAGGTAAAAAATGTGACCTTGAACTGCCTGCAGAAAATACACAGACTATAATAAAGATAGTAACTCTACAGAAACATCAAAGCTATGACAAGATTGAAAAATGTTGAGGTTTCTCAAATAAGTATTTTTACAGGTCTAAGTGAAAAAAATAAAAGAAATTATCAATGACCTTCATCACCTTGAGGACAATTGCATGTGACCCAATTTATTCTTAAGAATAAATAAACTCGAATTTTGAAGTTGATGCATAAACTGTATTTGAAATACATATAGACATGAGAAAAATAAAGAATTTTTTTTATTATTATTCTTTTGACAAGTCCGGCTATGGAAATCTTTTATAAAATTTGCAATAATTGTTGACTCTAAAGACCTGAACAACAGTTTAAATCATATTCCAATTAAACAGTCTCAAAATAGGACTTCCCTTTCCATTTTGTGAATGTAAATATCATCACACTTATTGGACCCTCTCTCAGCAAGAAAATATAAGTATCCTATGTTTGGTTTACAGATAGATTACAAATTCTGCCTTTGAGACTTTTCATGAAATATTTATGAGAATTGATATCCAAATTGTTATCATTAGTGGCCAAAAGGCAAATTTTATATTAAAAATTACAAAAGAGATTAGATTTCCATCTAAATATTCTTGCCCTCCATATACAGTGAGTAGCAGGTTAATTGTGAAACACATGGTAATTGTGCTGTAAGTCCTTATCACATAAGAAGAGCTGACCGTTTGAGTTAGGATAAATACATCCCATTTAATACACTTGCTCTGATGTTCTGAAATGTACTGCTGGCATTTCACTGTTCCAACTGATGTATGGAAGATGAGCCAAAGGTCCTAAGAGAGTGTTAAATTGATCATGGTTTGAAAAAAAAATATTACCAACAAATACAAGTTTAATCTGCAGTGCAGAAGTTAAAAATATAAGCCGTGGAGCAAGTGAGAACATCTTTCCAAGAAAAGCAACGATATTATGAAGAATGCTTTTACGAAAGAACTACTGCAAGATGTTCCATGCCTTGGAATCTAGTATATTTACTTATCTTTGATTCAGGCAACAAGTCATATGCTTATTAGACAGGGCGCAAGGATTTTATTAACCCTTTGCACTCTGATGATGCCTCTGACTCACAATTCAAGATTGTGCATTTTTTACGTTTTATTTATTTCTTTTTCAAATTTAATTGTTACAAATTCCTACCTAATGGTGAATAGATGTAGATTAATTTTTCAAAGAAATTCGACTTAAAAGAATTATATATAATTTATTTTTCAGAGTGCAAAGGGTTAAGCATTATCTTCTGCACTCCTAATTTATTAAATTACTGATGAAGCAAAAAGTTTGTTCCTGATGAAATACTGATATTTCTGATAAGAATCCATACAATTGTAATAATTTTTAAAGCAAAATAAAATTTGAAAAAGCTTTAATAATTCCAGAAGAATTTTTTCATTTTCTGTACAGAAAATGAAAATAATAAGATATGTGAAGTGGAATCAGGAAGAAAATATAAGTTTCATAGTAAGCATCAATGATTAAAGATGTAATTAAAAAAGGCAAAAGTTGGTGGACACAGATTTCTTTTAATGGTAAACACAGATTTCTTTTAATGCTGAATAAGAAAGAAGCTCTGCTTGTATATTTCTGGAATTTCAAAGCTAAAAGTGGGTGAGCAAAAAACTAAGAGTTTTTTTTTAATGTAGATTAGTTGAAAAAATTGATACTTATATGTATCATCCAGTTGTCTGTGTTCAATAAAGATATTAATTAGTATATATGTTATGTATGTATGTATAGATTGAATGTTGCAAAATCAGATTTTTTTTATGGAAAGACACTTGATTTGATGTATCATTTAGAAAAGGTAGTTTTGTAACAATTTCAGACTTTCTAAAAGAATACCAGACTAAAAAAGGGATTTTTGAAATCAAAACATGAGAAAAATACAGAAACATTATCTGGTGATTTTTATATTCTTTGGTTTTAAAAAACTAAATTAAAAGATTTTTTTTTCTTTGTTACAAATATTTGAAATCTTAGTTTCTTATAAAGGTTCCTATACATTATTGATGTATGTCTAATTTAGAACTAGTTAAGGAGGTGTTATGTTTTGTAATTAGTGTTGATCATTGACATTTTTTAGCATAGTCTTTCAGTTATGAAAGGTTGCTTCTAATAAACAAGAGAAAAATAGCTGTGCATCTCCTGAGAAAGATGGTGATTTGAATGACTTAGCTTCGGTTATTATTATTTTTAAAGCCCTGTAGTTTCTCATGTCAGTATACCATATTAAATTCTACTGTGTGTTCCACTATTCTTTTCTCTTTTTTCACATGTTAATGGATTATGAGTATTTTCTAAAATCTGATAACCTTATTTCACATAAGAATAAACATTTCACTCATTATCACTTCTAAACCATTCTCATTATTATTATCATTCACTTTCTGTTGAATGTTTTGGATTTATGATGTCTTGGCTCTTTTTTTTTTTTTTTTTCAAATACTTTTTACTAAAATTTAATCTTGATCTTAGAGGTTTTGAAACCTTCTTTGATGCCCCAGATCTCTCAGTGCATGCTAATCAAATCCTTTCTAAAAATTAATCTGTAATTACAAAACCAGCATCACTAGTGTCATATATTTCATTATGATCATAAAATACTTCAAAAGATAGAAACGAGAAGGATATTCATCAATTTTATCTGAATGAGGAATCTATCTATAATTGATAATGTATAAGAATTTTGTATTTAATAGTTATTTTTCTTCTTATACATCCTCATGTTTTTACTTTGGAAAAAAAGCAGTCATACGTATAATATTTTGAATCTAGTCAAATGATCAACTTTCTCCATATGGGAAAACTTCTTTACTTTTGAATAGTATTTCCTCCATTCCAGCTGCAGTAATAACATATAGATAATAAATAGACAAAAAAATGTTATAAAAGAAAACTAGCTACAATGTTAAAATCAGTATACCTTTTCTAACCGAAGTTATGAACAACTGAAATCAACAAAAAATATGTTCAAAATTGTTGCTATGTGGATATGTTCCTAGAATCAATTATTTTTATCATAGCACTAGGAGATAGTTGAAATTTCTTTGAAAAGTGATTAAATTAACATTACAGTTGTATAATACATTGTTTATGTTTGTTTATGTTAATATTTGTTTATGTTTTTAATTATGCCGGGTATTATTTCACTTTTGAATTAGAAAAGGACATTTATCTTCTCAGCTGTGATGAAAAAATAGTTTTTATTCAATTTAAATTACTTTATATCACATGAAAAAATATAAAAAAAATTATCACATTCTGTATGTGCCTTATATGTTTACTGTTTTTCTAGCAACAGATTCTTATTTAAATTATGAATTTCTGAGATGTATTAGTAGTTTATAATCTTAATCCAATTATTTCATACATTATAAAAGAGCTTAACAGAATTTTATGTAAGCATCTCTGTTTTGCTATGCTTACATTATTTGTATATTGATTTAATAAGATCCCTCTTTTAAAAAAAATTGTAAGATGCTTGTATAAAAATTATCTTCTATATTTGTTTCAAGTATTCTTTTTTTTTTTTTTTTTTTCAGGTTTGCCTTCCTTGCTCTTTTACACAATAAAGAATAAAAATTGAATAAGCTTTTTAATTTTGAAAATTCAACTATTGTAAGGTAATATGCATATTAATTAATTGTAACTTTTGATAATACTCTTTTTTTTCCAGTTTTGCAAGTTTAAAATTTTTTTGTCCAATAAAAAAGAAAATTGAGTTGTTTGAAAAATGAAAAACTTAAGTACATCTTGAATGTAGTTGAGAATATTATATCAAGATTGTTAATTTGATTATTTTTTTAATTTTTATTTGTTCTATTAGATTAATTAATCTTCCTCTCCTATGTTATGTTTCATATAAACCATCCTTAAAGGATTTTTAAAGGAAATCTGGGTATTTAATGTATTAGTTTAAAAAATTCGAGTTTTCAATTTTCTGAATCATTACTACTCCAAACATATCTAAAAAATTCCATATGCTGATTCTTTTTTGTTGGTGTTATTGATGTAACTATTTGATGTTTAACATTTTAACAATAATCAATCTGTTTCTTTTGTTTATACTAGTTGATTTGATTTTTTAAAACTTTTCTGAAATTTTAATTAAGTTAAAATATTTTTGTCATATAATCTGTTTATAAAAATGCCAATACCTATTCATCAATGCGATTTCTGGAAAATATTTCAATGTAATGTCAAAAGTTAAAAAGGAAAGTGGGTGTATTCTTTGGAAATTTTGAAGTTTGTTCTTATTTCAATATATAGATAAATCCTTACAAAAATGTTTAATTCAAAAAATCTTTTAAAGTACGTTGATTTATTTTGAATCATGCATTCTTTATTATTGTATAATAAATTATGGGGAAAAAACGTGTCTTTTTAATTGATTTTCTTCCCCTTCCATTTTTTACTTTTGTCCTTTTCTATTATAACTTGAGACGTATTTATTTTAAATGTTATTGGAACATAATCATCAAATAAGTAAAAAATTTCAATTTCAGAAGTCAAGAGCCAGGGATAGTTTGAAAAATTTTTAATTGAAACCTTACTAATTTTTTGATTAGTAATCTGATAATTTTTCATTTGACTCATGATTAGGAAATTGTAATAATTTAATTGATGATAATGATTTTAAAAAAAATATTATATATTCATTCAAGTAAGATAAATGTCAAATTTTGGAATGTCCCTTCTCGCTATCAGATAACTGACAGTGATCTTGAAGTAGGCAAATACTGAATTTATAAATTGCCTTTGTCATCCCCCTAGCATGATCTACAGCTCCTGGTATTCCATTCTTCGGAATACTGCCAAGAATGAACTTAGTTAATTCCGATTCTCAAAAATCATCTCGCTGTTGCTCTTGCTCGCAAGGTAGTCTTCCAAAATAATAGAGCAGACATCATCAAGAACTCATTGAACCTAGTTATGTGAAGGTTCTGATCAAGTTCTGTGTGGATTTCTCTATATCTTTTGAAAAGTGCCATACCTGGATCAGAAGTTTCCCTCTACAGTTAGTCTAAAGAGCCCTTCAAAAATGTGAACGGCAAAGAAGATACAGCTGATTGCAGTTGAATAATTTGTTAAGATTTGTACAGTCACTGTGTTGCTTGCCATCGCATCACAGCATAATGCCAAAATTTTATCGGTTATTACCCTTCTCCAGTGCTAGATAAGCATCCATGACTTGCTCTTGTCTGGAAGACGTTGCTATTAACTCAAAAATTGTTCTTTGCCTGAAAAATTATCATTATTGCCAGTCTATCTATCATTTCAATATCCATGAATCCAAACCATTGTATGAAGAAAGAAAAAAAAGTTTGAGAAAAATAATTCTAATCATGCAAGGTATTCAGTATTTCCTGTTAATATCTTAATACTTATTTTATTTTCATAATTGAATGAATTTTGCGCATTAACACAATCTATCGGAGATCACACTACTCTGTATGTGTAAAAATGGGCATATTAAAAAGGGGTTTTTTATCCCATAAAATATTTTGTCCAAATGATTAATTCAAATCAATTATTCTGTATAAATGGTAAATTTTGACAAATTCTCGATATTTTTCCGTTCTAGATTTACTCGAAATGGGCATTGTCCATGCAAAAGCTCCTCCTCCTCCACAGATGAGGAATCTGAACCAAGAAGAATGGAAACCTCTAGATGAAGTTCCAGCTCATGTTGACAAAGTTCATTTTGATGGAGTAACTAAAACTAAAGATGATGTGCTATTGCATGTAGTATCTGATCTTTTGAGTGCTCAGACTGTTCAAGATGTTGTTTTGAAAGCTCATGGAGTTCGACAGCAACTAGAAATGCTTCAAGCTTTTAAAAGCATAGACATTATTCTTGATACAAGTAAAGGTCCAGATTCCAGTCCAGATGGACTTGAAGTCATTTTCAACATTAAAGAAAAATCTCGATTAGATGGAAATATTAATGTTCTTGCTGGAAATAATGAAGGTAGTTTACTTTTTAGGCTTCTGGCGCCTAACATATTTGGTAGAGGTGAATCACTGTCCGCAGATTACCAATATGGGAAAAAAACTGTCGGGTTTAATGTAGCTACTTCAAAACCATTTTTAAATTGGGCTAAACCAAGATTAAATCAATTTGTATTTGGTCAGACAGCTGATAACATATGGAGTGGTTTCCAAGAAAAAGTAAGAGGGATTGGTGCAGAATTTACTTTTGAATCTTCTCCCTTGGTGCAACACTCTCTCAGATGGGAAGGCGTTTGGAGAAATATCAGGTGTCTTTCCCCGAGTACTCCATTTGAGGTGAGGGAAGAAGCTGGGCATAGTGTCAAATCATCCATTAAACACATCTTGTGCATGGATCAAAGAGATGATCCATGTCTTCCTACTCATGGTAGTTACTTTCGCTTATACCAGGAATATGCTGGATTAGGAGGAAATGTGGGTTTTCTTAAGCATGAAATTCAGTACCAAATCAATAAGTGCATTTTAGGAGACCTAGTTTTGCAAGCAACCTTAATGGGTGGTTTGGTTCGTACCATTGGTGAGGATAGTAATGTAAGAATTAATGATCGATTCTTTCTTGGCGGGCCATTATCTTTAAGAGGTTTTGGATTTAATGGTGTAGGTCCACATGCACAGGAATGCTCTCTTGGTGCTGAAGCTTACTGGGCCGGAGGGTTGCATGCCTATATGCCACTGCCCTTTCGACCTCTTGGTCAGACTTTAGACAGAATTGTTAGAACTCATTTTTTTCTTAACACTGGAAACATAGGAAATTTTGCATTCACTGATGATTATCATCATAATACCATGGTTCTTTTGTCTCATTTGAGGTGGTCTTGTGGCATTGGTTTAGTATTCAATCTTGCATCTGTCGCTCGCTTTGAGTTGAATTATTGTATTCCTTTATCTAGTCAGCCAGCTGACAAAGCAAAAGAAGGATTACAGTTTGGAGTAGGAGTAAATTTTCTATGAAAAAAATTACCATTTAATTGTTAGAATTTCCTTCCATTGAATCTTCAAGATTAAGAATGTTATACAATAGAAATATTTTAACTACTTTTCTATGGATATGCTGTACCATACCTGTCTTCTTATGTTAAATTATAAAAGTTTGGATGGCTTCTGAACTGATATATGCATTGCAATTTTATATTAGATAATAAATATTAAACCATAATAGTTATTTGGTATGTTTATTTGTATGAAATAAGTAAAAAAAATTTATCCTCTTTCAAATCAATGGGCCCTTTACGAAAAGCAAAATTTAATTAGGTTATGTAACGAATTCTGTGGTATCAAATCATAATACTTTTTCTTTTTGCTTGATTACAATTTATAAATGAAAAAATATATATCAGTCCTATCAAATTGATGATCAAAGTCTTTACTTCTATTTTAGTTATTAAAGAAACTCTCATGGTCATATCTATAAACTAGGGGGAATAAAATGCTATGTTTGTTGAGACAATAGCAATACATTTAAGAAAAGTATTTCCTGATTTTTTCTCAAAAGTCGTAATGTATTTATATTTAGATGGAATCTAAATTAAGCTAATCTTAATGATATTTAGAGAATCCCATAGGAGTTCATTTTCCCTTCTTTAGGTAGAATTTTTTCATATAAAGAAAATAATTATATAATTTAAATTATAAGAGTGCATGACAATTTTTTCATTTTCCGTTATTGCTATCTATACTTTACTTGTTGTTAATAGTAACAGATTGGATAATACTTAAGATTTTATTAATCTTACTGCATGGAAGCCATTTGCGGTGCCAAATTTTTCAAATATTTTTTTGGTAACTCGTTCATGGGGTAAACAAAAAAAGAAAATATATATTTGAAAAGTTTTACAATGTAGGTCTCTAATTTTCTATCATTTCTTCTAAAATATGAAACTAATCATTAAAGTAAAATTGTTCAGCATTAAAATTTTATGTGTATTAAATAGTATCTTTCATAATTCAGATGGTTATTAAAAAAAACTATTCTCAAGCGATAAGAAATATAGTAAATTTTTAATATTCACCTGTACTACAGTTACAAAATTTCATCATAGCTTATTTCTGAAGTTAATTCTTTGTTGGAAATGTAGCAAACTTAAAAAAGTGTGTAAAAGCTATACTCTAAATATAAATAGGAAATGTCCATTGAGAGAAAGCAAAGTCAAGAGCAGTTGTGTAACTAACAAAACAGACTGCATATTTCTCTCATTTCAACAAAAAGTAGTTTCATATTATTTCTAACACTATTCATTGAGATTTCTGATCTAATAGACAAGTTTTTTTAAAAAATATATATATAATGAAATTACAGCTATACTCAATTTTATTTATACATTAATAATACAAAGAAAGCTGAACTGTAGAAAACACACAATAAAAAAATTCTAATAAAAAGGTACATAAGATGCAAAAAATATCACATATTTTAAACACTTCCAACGATATAAAATCTTGTATTGAAGCTAAAAAATAGAAAAAAAACTACTGTACAACTTTGGCTATCAGTTCTGAGATGAAGCCGACTCAGTTGAAGATTTAGATACTATTGAACTTCTGTCATCAGAGGGGTTCATCGAGTTTGTAAAGGAAAAGTCCAAGTCAACCATCTCACTCTCCCCTACACTTTCTTTTTCAGAACTACAATTAAAGAAAATATACCACACATTAATATTTAATACTATTTCCTTCAAAATTCATATAATTATTATTGAAATATTTTAAAATATTTATTGATGCGATTTTCCAATTTTGGCATATTTTGAATATGAAATCCTTTTTTATAAGAATAAAAATTGAAGTATATAGTATTAAATAAAAAAATTAATGAATGTTTTGAAATATAAATTTGATAGAATTACATATGCATTAAAAGCTTAAGATATGGAGTAATTTTATTTAAAAATTTCCTAGGGAGAATTAATGCATTTTTGAGAATATTTTGCTAAAATTATTAAAAATTTGAGAAATTAAATATCAGCAGCAGAAGGAAACCAATGTTCAGTTCATGAATTTTGAGGTTCGATGTATTATGAATTTCAAATGTATATACAGTCGCTCAAAAAACTGAGAATACACTTTACTTTTACTTGATAAATCTGATTTTCAAAACAAATGACACATTAATTAGAAGTTCCAACATATTTTTACTCAAAACAAATATTTTAATTTAAAGTAAAAATAAAGAAAAATCGACGAAAAACATCAGAAGCATTTAAAATAAACTAGCAAATTTTTGCCCTAAAAATTGAGAGAATACCAATGAAATTTTTTGTAACACCACACAAAGAAAGAAAGTGTAAATGTTTAATTGTATGTCTTTTGGCTTTTATAATGACTTTTAGATGTTGTGATGCTAATTAGACAAATTTTTGGTGGTATTTTAAGATATTTTACACATTCTTCTTCCAACAATTGTTTAACCTAAATATGATTTGTTTCTAATTTTGTATGTCTACCACATATATTCAATGACACTGATATCAGGGTACTGTAGTATGTTTTTAATGCTGTTTGCAATGAGAAAACACCATTATTTTAGCATTACTTGCATTCTTTTTGGGCTCACTGTCCTGCTGGAAAATGAAATTTCCCACTTAAAACCTATTTTTTTGCACTTTCCTTCAGATTGCTATGACCATATGGCTAATCCAACTTGCTTCAAAAATTTCTTTAATCGTAGTTCAGAGATGTAAGTGCCGACAATGTGCAAAATATCTTTAGACAAGTTGGATATAAAAGTCAAGGGAAAAGGGTGCAATTTTTTTTAGTTTTCAGTTAATTTTGAAACAAACATAACTTTCGTTTAAATACCTTCATATTATTTTTTAATTGAAAAATGAATTGATTTTTTCCTGATAATTTTGTGTTTAAGTCATTCAAGTGGCCTGTTATGTCTGTGAGAAAAGCCAAATCACATTGGAAACATGCTTCTTTTAAATGTCTGGTATTTCTACCTTGGTCCCTTAGAAACGTAACTATTTCATCAAATAGTTCTATAAAGCACTTAAGGGCAACTCTTCATCTGAGGCATCTAATTTCTGCTTATTAAAGAATATCAGAAGGCAGATCATCAAATTCCTTTTTAAAATTTTTTTTAATTTCCTATGTTGTGGGCATTACTATGAATAAAGTTAATTGCTTCAGATACACGCTGCATTAGGTTTGAAAATCCTAATTCTTTACCATGTAAATTCTCTTGATGAATAATACAATGAAACTACAACAGTTTTACACCACACTGGGCAAGGCATTCTGTTAACAGCGTAACCATCCAATTTTCGTACCATTCATTGATTTTGCTCCATTTCTTGTAATGCTAGCACAATTGTTCATGTTTAAGGAAGATTCATTGCACAAATGTATCAAACTGGAAAGAAGTTCATTTCCAGTTGTTTGCCCCTTTATGGGAAACATTCCAAGCCATAACATTTTTCAACAGAACATCTTCCGTAACTTAAAAATTTTTAACCTTTCCACGAACTAAACAAGTAATTGGGCCACGGATGTTCTATCTGTAGATTCATCAACAGCTAAAGATAAATATACAAAGTCTGAAGCAGTAGATTTTAGTTGATTTTCAATATCTTCATTCAACTTTTGAATTCTTCTTTGAATAATTCTCATATTTCCTTTTTGCTTCAGGACAAAGTCTATTGATGCAATCAACAAACACTTTTTAACAAAATCTCCATCTGTGAAAGATCAACCTTCTTTGGCGATAATTTCAGCGACACCTAAGCTCACTTTCACATATGAATCCAATTCAGATGCTTATTTTTGAAAAAAAAATTGCATAACTGCTGAATTGAATTTTTGATTTATTCGATTGGGATCATTTATATCCTTTCATAGATGCAAAATGTTTATGCTCCGTCTGAAAATGCTGCATTACTTTATACTCTTTAGCCACTGCAATCTTGTAAGTACATATTAAGCATGTGACATTATCATTGTACTAGATAAAACAGTATTTACTTGTCCATAATCTTGAAATTTCTTATTTTGAAAATCCCCTTTCCTTTTCTCTCAGTTTACTAAAGTATTTTCATACGCTTTTATAAAATAAATAATACTGAACTAAAAAGGCGATATCAAAAGAGAATATCGGACACATTCTGCAGCTGTGTTGACAAAATAACTGATTTGCTTGCAAAACCACACTGTGTTGTTTATTAGAATGATCGTAGCGATCATGTCCGCAAGCTTCTCCTATACGAAAACTCGTACTCACAGGGAGCCATGAAGGGAAAAAAACTGAAAAACTGTGTAATAAAAAGCAAATTTAATGAACTGTAAATTATTTATTCTGCTGTGGAATTGTTTTTGTATCAGATTTTTTTCCCCCTGTTAATTTGAAAAACTCTCATTCCATTTTAAATCAGTCTTATTTTATTAACAATGTTTGCGGGACAACTTCAAAGGCTACTCGGGCCAATTTTGGCCCACGGGCCATAGGTTGTGCATCCCTGATATATAGATACATATACAGGGTGTCCAAAAAGTTCCCGTACTGATGATTTGTGAGTTTATTTTACAAAAACAATAGGTTCAAAAAGAATTATTTTTATGCCAATGATAAAAAGCACTTTTAACATAACTAAGGAAAAAATACTAAACTTACACTTATAACAAATGTTCAAAATGTTCACCCTTTTCTTGGAGACAAAATTGAACTCGTTTGCGCATGTTTTTCGAAATGCATTTTAACATGCTAGGAGTGATTTCTTGTATCCTTTGGGTAATTGTGATTTTTAAATCATCTATTGTTTGAGGATCACCTTCATAAATTTTGTCCTTTAAATATCCCCACAGAAAAAAGTCCGGGATGGTCAGATCAGGGGATCAAGGTGGCCAAGATGTTTGAAATAAGTCGATCGCCGAAAAAAGCTTCAAGCATGTCCATGGCTTCATTACTCGTATGGCAAAATTTAATATATTTGAAAAAAAATCATGGAAAATGATTTTTTAAATTTGGAGTACAGGAACTTTTTGGACACCCGGTGTGTGTGTATATATATATATATATATATATATATATATATATATATATATATATATATATATATATATATATATATCAAGTTTCAAATTTAAATCACTTTCGGTGAGCATTTTTGAAACTTTTTTTGACATATTACTGAATGCTTTAAAAAACGACTACGACACAACAAATTTTAACTCACAAAAATTCAGCTTAAAATTGTTTTTTTTTTTTAACTAAAAAGTTAATTTATTTTCAGATTTGACGTGTCATCTTTACCTGATTATTTTTAAATAACAAGTCCATCATCAATTATGACTCTTTTGAACAGGCATAAAGTCTTACAAGTTTCCCTCTTTTAACAAGAATAGTAAATGCTTGCTTTCACATATTACTTAGGCTTATTACTCTCCTACAAAGAAGCAGTATGAAACAGATAAACTTTGCAGAACTTTTTAAAATCATTGAGCAAAATCAGGATGGACCTTTTTATCAAAAATCATGTTAAATAAGGATTTTGAACAGCTCAATTAAAAAAAAAATAATCTCTAGTAATTGAATAAGCTCACAGTTTCTCAAATAATAAGCAAACCATTCAATAAACTGAAGTACAGTTGACTTAACATCACCACACAGCTTCTGCAGATTGAATATTGCAATTCCTGCCAGAAAAATGTAATCTAATCTTTCAAGCAGTTACAGAAGTCTTGTGCATGCTAATTAGCTACAATTCTGGAGTCCCATGGGAAAAGAACAATTGTCTCGCAAATTGAAATCGGGCTGTTTAATACAGAGAAGGGGAAAAAATGATAAGGAAAATAATAGAGAAGGGGTGAGTTTCTGCATTACAAAATTGAAAATGTTTTTCTTTTTTTGAAGTTATAAATACAATCTTTATACAGTTATGTTTTATTCAATAGAGAGAGAAAATTACTAAGAAACTTTCCTTGTATTTTCCTAGTTTTTATGAAAATTTCCCAGCAATTTCTCAATTTTTTTTAAGTCAATTTTCCAATCTCACATGATTTTAAAGTTTTTCAAGTATTGTGGTCATCCAGATGAATTTATAACCAGAGGAAAATATTCCCTTGAAACTTTCTCACTTATTTTCTAATAAAGATATCTCCTTCATCTGCATAAAAAATGTAGAATTTGTGAAGTAGAGTGAAGGTACTTTTCTATTAGACGGATGCAAGGGAAAAATCGCCAAACAATATAATGTTCATCAATGATTCTTTGGCGATTTTTCACTTGCGCCTGATTTTTGGCTTCAGAATCCTGTTTACATATGTTTTTTTCTTCAAAATATGTACAGTGAAAAAAATTGGATATGCATTTAGACTGACTTTTTATTCACTAATTAAAATCGAAATTTGATATTCAACTACAATTTTAATAATATCACATATAAAAATGTTATTTATCTGAAATGCTAATTTTTTAGTTACATTTATAGATGGGATTGAATTTCATAAATTTAATACAAATCTATAGTTGGTAAAACTCCAAATTTTATTTATCTTTGTAATTATCATACTCACTTACACACTAGAGTGTTTGTGTACATAAAATATAGTTAAACTACTATACTTCATTATTATATTAATGTTTAATACCATGTAGTCTTAATTACTTATTCATGCTTATTTGACAGGTTACAGTTAGTATAAAAATTATATGATCAACACAATCTAACATAATCTAATTTAAAAAAATGTTTAGTAAGCAGATTTTAAAATTATGTTGAGAGATTAAAATTAAGAATGTACATAACATTTCCACATAAATATAAGAAAAGGATTAAGAAAATATTTTTAAAAAACTAATATGGTGCAAGAAGAAAATAATTTGATTATATATATATATATATATATTCTTGTAATCCTAAAAATGCATTTTTATTAATACTAAAAAAAAAACACAAAAATTTTGCAGTGATTTTTATCACATGCAAATAATTAGAAAACCGAATAGATACCCCTCACCCTACTAAATTGCAATTATAAAATTTTTGAATACATTTTTTTTAGAAATAGGATATGTTTGTTAAACTAAACCTCTCTTTATATATATCATCAAAATAAATAAATTTTCTACCTGTTTGTTTCAGTATATGTGACACTAGTTGCATCATCACTACTTGACACTGGAAAATCAGAGCTTCCTACTGATGAACCATCAATAAGAATGAGTTCTACAGTTTTACGATAGGTGGAGGATATTAAAATAGACTGTTGCAGATAGGCTGGTCCCATATACAAAGGATTTCGAACCCGCATGGTGGATCGAATGCCGCTAAAAAATTAATATATAAAATTAACTATGTTTTACTAATAACATCATTTTGTAGATTAAGGCCTAAAAGAAAATTAATTCAATTCAAAGAACATTTGTAATCTGCATTCCTGCTATGTCTGTATAGTGATATAATAACATTTCCCCTCCCCCTCGCCAAAAAAAATGCTAAAATTTCAAATCCTTTATTTTACTCATTTGTATACATAACTTGCTTATGATTCTTAATCTGCAACAAGTACTGAAAATTTGAATCTTCAAATTAACATTTGCTAAAAAAACATTAAGAACAACTGAAAGAAAAAAAAATGTGGTAAGAAATTCAAATTCGTCAAAAGACTTTACAAAATTATTTTTAATTCTGTGTGAGATGGAGTTAAATTAACAATCAAGTCCTTTCTCCGTCTTTTTTTTTAAGATTTAATTCAAAGAATTTTCAGATTTAGTTAGCACCTAGTCATAAATTATTGACCATAGCATATTTAGTTTAGGATTATGATCTAAAGCAAAGCTTATTCTACATAATTTTTATTCACCTTGCTATTGGTTTTAAAAGCATAAATATATATATATATAT
>JAOUZG010004505.1:6716063-6759489 GCA_026289955.1 Argiope argentata | reverse complement strand
GAATTATTTAAAACATTTATTCTTCATATTTTCAATGAAATAATTCAATTTTATTTTTTGTTAAGATTTCTTTGTCCAAGCTATATTGACAGCAGTGAATGAAATAGGAAAGAGAATTTAAGAAAATATTTTGAACTTAAATGGATTTTGAAAAGAATTTGATGGCTTAACATTTTGATTTCATGATAAAATGAATAGCCCTTCAAAACAAAAATTAAAAGTTGAAGCAATTAGGAAAATGTTTTGAAATTATAGAACAAAATAAGGGGAGATTTTATGAAATAATTTATCATAGGGTTTTGAGCTATATTTCATACATGAATGACATATAAAGGGTATATAGACAAATTTTATCTTAAAAAATTGGAGCATTTAAGTATTTTCCACACATCTTTAGAGAAAAAATAAGAACGAACCTTTACCTAATATTTTTAATAGAACTATAAAATTGATTAAATTAATAAAATTAGGTATTAAATCTTTAAATGTCCAATTTCAAACAAATACAATCATAAAATATTACCAGGAATCACTGCATATTTTCCCCCAACAATGAAGCTGTTTTTTTTTTTAATGCAAGCTTCATTTGAATAACTTAATCAAAAAACTCTCATAACTTGTCTGAAATTACATTGCAGTTTACAATGTAAGAAAAAGAAAAACAAGTTATACTTCTGATTCATCAAACATTACCATCTTTTGAAAAAGGTCAAGAACATAAGTAAGCAATTTTAATAAGTAAGCAAATTTAAAATGTAAAAATCTTGCTAACTTTATAAAAAATGTTAGAATAGCATTGCATCTCTGAACTCTTTCAGTTTGATAAAAAAAAATTTTCAACAATAATTTTTCCCAGCTGATTAGTTTTGTTAGTAGTGAAAGGTTCCCGGCTTGTAGAAATAGTAAATGCATTATTTTTTATTCAATTTCAGTAATTTCTTTATCAAAGACCCTCCCCCCTTTTAAAAGTTCAAGAAATTTCAGTCTTCATGTCATTGATATTTCTTTTGCATTCCAATTTCTCAAAAGTGGACAACATTTTGTATGGGCTGATATTGTTAATATTCTTAATTCTTTAATAAGGTCTACCTAGGGGATTCTTTCAGACTGCTTTGTCTGGTCATAAGCTTACATGCTGTAAAGCATATTTTTCATTTGAATTTCTTAATTCATTAATTTAATTAATGATGAATCCTCTTTCAATAAATCCTTTTTTGCAAGAAAAAAGGGGGGAAAATCACAACTCTCCACAGTTTTTTAAATGTATGATCTTATAATAAAGAATTTTTTTAAAGCATAGTCTAACTTCATTTTCCTAACATGAAAATTATTGGAATAAGTGACCTAACTAGAAAACCTATAACTCTGTAAGAATAGAATCTTTATACTTAATTTTAACATTTCTGATGAATTTACAAAACAGATTCATTTTTCTCATTTGCTTGTTCTATTCCAAGACGATATTCCTTATTAATACAAAAATTTATTGAATTCATAATGCATTCCAACATTTTTAAAATAAACTACCGACAATTCATACTTGAGTTTTATCAGATATTGCTTCTGTGCATACAAGTTTTTCAATAATTTGTCCCATCTTATTGCAGAACAAGGCATATTAGAAAAATTGCATATGCATTAGAAATTTACAGAAGAAATAATTTCAATTCAGAATTTTTTTCAGAACTTTAAAAAACTTTAATTTATATATAAATTAGCTCTAATTTATATACATCATATACATAAATAGGAAGAAGTGGTTTATTACTGACAGATTTAAAGAAATGGCTTAACACACACTACCATTAATATGTATAAACTTAGCAGAGAATGCCTCACTACAGCTCCATTGCTTACTTCCTAATGAAGATTGTCTCCTCTCCCTCTGCCATTTTTTTGGTGTTTACAGCAATTCTTTCTCTTTAAATAGTTTGTAAAAGAAAATGTAAAAAAAGAAATTTTTTGGGATTAATTCTTTTTTTCATATCTTTTGATAAGAAGAATGAATGACCTACGAGTAACTTTTAAGCATCATAAATATTTTGTTTTATTTTTAGTTTTGGAAGCCTTGAATCATTCCATGTATTGCCTTATAGAGGTCCAGAATGAATGAAATGCACATTTTCTGGCATATTTAAGAAGTTCTAAAATCAGGAAAAATTATTGAATTCAAAATAATTAATTCACTAATGGTGATTAACAAAAAAAAATGCAGAACTATACCTAGTAACTATACAAATAAGTAATCATGTGCAGAAAAGCAATGTTGAATTGAAGAAACTATTAAAAAAATAACTTGAATATATAAAATTATTCTAAAGGGAAAGGTTTTTCCTCCTGTCTAAATAAACAAAAGGAAATGAAAGAAGAGTCAAGTAAATGAAAAGGATAATTTTCCCTATTCTATCAATATGCCTCTAAACTGAAATAGAAACTTTCTCACTGATTTCCTAAATCCCTTAAACAATGAAAGATTCAAGATCAAAAAGAAAACATAACTTATAATTGCGTGAAGACCTATCATAGTGAAAGGAATTTTACCCCATATAGAAGAAATATATAAGCACTTTTAACGCACTTACATAAGGACTATCTAAAAGTAGCAGAATTTTAATCTTTAAGAATTAATCTTTATTAATCTTTTAACAAAATTAATTTTAACTATCACAAATAAAAAGGAATACATTAAAAGGCAATAAATTAAAAAAAAAAGCATTTAGAGTTTATTTTACCAATATGAATGTCACTTTTTAAATAATTTATGATCACATATGGTTACTTTTTAAATATTACAATTATTTAAATTTTCATCATTACTTATTTGATTTTAAAAAATTTCATTCACAATTTTCCTGTCTAATTTTTATTTGAATTAGCAAATACAAACAATAAAATGAAAATAATTGATATATCTGTACCAGAATCAAATCAAAAGTGGAAAGTTTAAATAGGGGGGGGGGGGGTATAGCTAGGGAAAAAGTGGCACAACATAATTTTTAGATGTTCTAAAAACAGGTTTAATATAGTATACACCAAGTCTTACATTCATTTAGGTTTCACTATAAAACATATTTGTAGAAAGCAAAACCAACAAATTTAAAGAACTAGATAAAAGTACTGCATGACATTCTATCATGACAAAACTGCTTAAATAAGGAAAATACCTTTATTTCTAATATGCTTCTAATTTCTCTTCATTATTTTGTAAAAATTTTAATTCTAAAAACTAAGATTTTTTTATATTATTATTAAATATGCAATTTTAAAAATATTAAAATTAAATACGTACTTTTAACAGAATAACTTCCCAAACTTAGTTCATAGAAAATATCTGCACCAAATAAAACACTTCTAGGTGTAAAAAGGATGCAGCTGCACGGCTCTTTTGCTTCGAGAATCTATAAAAATTGTATAAAACCAGAATGAGTTTCTTCATACGAATTATTTCAAATGATACAACACAAAGTAGTGTATAGAATGACAGGTAATTTAAGATAAAATATATAACGAAACATTTAAAACATATTCTTTGAATTGTATGCATTGTCAGAAGATAATCTTTTAATATATAAAATAATACCTCTGATGTTATTTCTAATAATACAATGTGAAAAAGACATGGTCTTCAGAGGTTGCCTAGAGAAAAATGTCCTCTTTTTTAAATTTAAGATTATTCTGAAGTGACAAAATATACATCAGAACCTTGTTTAATGAGAAGATTCATTCCAGAATCTTCTTTATAATGCGAAACATTCATTAGGTGAAACAATTCCTTCCCATAAGAATTCAATAAAACAATGTATTTCTTTTCAGAAAATCTTAGATCTATAATAAAGATAAAAAAAAGATATTTTTGTCATTTTTATTGCATTGTGTAATCTTAATAAGTGAATATCTTAAAGGTATATTATCAACAAACAAATTTCATCCCAAACTCAATATTCCAACTTTAGCCTTTTCAATGAAGTTCTTTGTGGTTTAGAAATCCATTCATTCCATCACATTCTTTCAATTAATCTAAAATTAAGTATTTTCAACATATATTCTTCTTTAGAGTTTTCAACACAATATATATATATATATTTTTTTATAAAGAAAATGTCTTATGGGAATAGACTTGATAATGGAACAATATAATTATTTATCAGAGGTTTTAATAAGATGTTTGACCTTCTAAAATTACATCAAATTTTACTCAAATTCTACTAAATAACCTAATTCTACAAAAAATGGTCGGATAATCTTGGTCAATAATAAGAACAAATATAGTTAGATGGTTAGGGTTGCATGTTTACACCATTTGGCACCTCTAAAAAAAATTTTTTTTTTTTAATATTAAACTGACTCTTTTCAATATTAACAAATTATCACACATTTCATAGCAGCTGTATTTCCTAATCATTAAACTTAGGGAAAAAAATTGGAAAGTATTAAATTCTCTAAACAAATTTAATGTTCCTTCCATCTCCCAGATGAAACTTTAAATAATGCCTACTAAGTAAATAAATAAATCTATTATAATAAAAATGCAGCTCGAAATGCGTTGCTAAGCGCAAAACTGGAGAACGGCTCGACCGATTCGGCTAATTTTTATTTTAATATTTTCGTTAAGACACGAGGATGGTTCTTATGGAGAGAAAAAATTAAAAAACTGCGTGGAAAATAGTTAAAACGACACTTTTCTTACTTTCCCGCCAAAAATCTGCATTTCCTTCCCCCACACCAACCGAGTGAAATAGCAGGAAGTAATAAATTATGATTTGTTTAGAAAGAAATACGCGAAGTCAGTTGGTTTTCATTCATAGATAACGGGGTGTTTAAAAAAGAAAGAAAATAGTTGCTTTTATGCAGCTGATTATACTGATTAAAAACATTATGTTTTAATGTTATTCTTAAAAGGATTTATATATTAAACGATTCTTTTTTATTAATTTTTTTTTGGTGTTTAGTCTGTATGGATATTTTATCTATTCCTGCTCAAAATAAAGTCTAGGCAGCGAAGAAAAAATAAATAAAAGGAAAAAAGGGTTTGTAGGAAGAAAAGTTATAAAGAAAAAAAATATAGATAGAAAAAAAAAGGACTTGCAGAAAAAAAGGAAGGGAAAAAAAAGAAACGAAGGATGTGTGTGTCACTATTATTTCCTCTGAGCGCGGCATTATAGTTTAAAGATAATAGAAACGACATTTATGTGTGAAACATTAGAGTACTTGCACTGGCACTCAATAAAACTATCTAAATTCAGTCAAAAATTAGAGAAGCAACCGCCTTTTACTTTTAATTAAATTATTTCAATAAATTTGCAATACATATTTAGTAAAAAAAGAAAAAGGAATTACTTTTCCGAAGGAAGTACTTGAGTATTTTACGGACTATTTTCTTTTAACAATGTACTCGCATTTATCCAAATGTCAACGATATTCTAAATAAAAATTGCTTTCGAATTCCCTTTAAACATTTCCAACTGTACCTGGGAATCTGTATTAAGTCTAAAACTGTATATGTAAATACCAAATACCTCGATTCATAATAGTAATGGGGAAATAATTTAATCATATGATAATTAAATCATATGTTAAATAATTGATTCAGCCATATAACTGCAATATTATTTCATTAGCCGCAACTTTTTATTTTCTTCAGTTGGTGTGGGGGAAGGAAATGAAGATTTTTGGCGGGAAAGTAAGAAAAGTGTCTCTCTAACTATTTTCCTTGCAGTTTTTTCATTTTCTCTCTCCATAAGAACCATCCTCGTGTCTTAACGAAAATATTTTTAAAAAAATTAGCCGAATCGGTCGAACCATTCTCCAGTTTTGTGCTTAGCAACGCATATTTGCGATCCATTTTTATTAATATACATTAATGTGGCATTAAGAGCTCTTAATGTGTTTATTTTATTCTTGAAAGGATTTATGTATTAAACGATTCTTTTTATTTTCCAAGTGCTGTGAAACACGTACGTACGTTATTAGGCTACAAAAGCCCAATAACTTGAGACAGTACGAAGTCTGTCGGGGCAGCTAGTTTTAAATAAAAATATCAATATCCCATTTGATATTATTTTGTCATATTGACATTAATTAACCAAGTTTAATGATAGTATTAGTTTCTTTTTTTTTGCACTTTTGCATTTTTAACATTTAATAACTAAATAACATCCAATTTACTGATGAATCATCCATCAAGATCAATAAATCTTTCCTCAAAACCAATTTTAATTTAGAATAATTTTTCTAAAGTATGTTTGACTAAGAAATAAACCCTAAAAGTTGATGATATTTGATTTTAACTTCATTTTTTTTCATTTCAAAATTGAAAATGTTTTGTTAGCAGAAACTTATTGAACACTTTGTCAAACATTAGATTATGCTCATTAAGATAATCTAAATATTTTTTAAAAAACCATTTTGATATATTCAGCAATTTTAAATGAAATTAAGTAAGAACATTTTGTTAGCATTTACATTACACTTTAGACAATCTTGTTGTTTTGAAACATTTTTATAACAAGTATGAAATATCCTTGTAACAATTCAAAAAATTTCCTTTTAATAATATCAATAATAATTCCTAATAATAATTCAATCCATATTTCAAAGATCATTTTAGCTCTGCAACTAAGCATGATGAAAACAAAATGAATGACATAACATTATTTTCAATTGTTGAAATATTCCTGACAGTTATGGTGGTGGTTCTGCTTATTCCCCTCCTTTAAAACTATACAGAAAGTAAAAGTTAGTAATTGACCATGTTTCCAAATCAGAGGCTTTCTCTTCCTCTTATTGATGGAATATTCATTTGAGGCAAAGAAAAATCACAAACTGGCTTTTTTCTCTCTCTCTCCCATATTAATGATTACACAGTTTACAAATTTTGAAAAGCTTTCCAAGAACGCAATAAAAAATCAAATATTTTTTAAATTTGAAATACAGCAAAATAAAAATAAAGTTTAGCAGTTTCATTAAAAAAGTGTTTTAAAGAGTCAGTATTTCTCCCCCACCCCCAACAGTAGGTAAGGTTACAATTTTACGTGATTGAAATGCTTGAGTATTTTACTTAGTTGACTTTTTAAATGGCTCAGATGATATTTATAAATTATGTAAATATATAGAGAAAGAAAAAATTACTTATTTCCCATATTAAAATTTTCAATTTTTCATACATAGACTAATTTAGAACAATTCTTTTAAAATGCATTCTTCATTTCCTAGCAACTTTGACTAGTAGGGAAAATTCTGTTAAGTTATTTTTGAGATGGAATTTCTGTTAAATATATTTGCAGACAATTATATTATTATTACTATTATTTCAGATATTTTAAAAAGTCATTACTTTTTTAGAATAAAATTTCCTTGATGTGGGATCCCATAAACAAAGAAGCACATTATTAGAGGATGCTATGCATATATATGGTTTATCTCCTGATGACATTTCTTCAACTGCAAATAAATGACAATCTTTCACATCACACACTGACAGCAAAGAAATTGGTTTGCTTGAAGTTCCATACACAACTGACTGAAAGTTATCTAGATCAGTTAGGCTCAATTTTCGATCTTCGCCTGCAAAAAAAAAAGTTACAAATGAAATAAATATTTTGCATCAGTTACTTACGCCAATATTGTTAATCAAACACATCCAAGTAACTCACCATGTATTAAAACCAAGACTCCTATTTTAATCATGCATGCTATTTGGTACACATGTGAAAATCCCTCAAGTTTCTGTTGCAAAGAACAAGTAGATTTATTTACAATTTTTAATGCAAATAAGCCTTCAACAGCTCCCAGGAGCATTATCTAAAGGACAAGAATAAAAAAATAAATCTTTTTAACTTATGTAGATATTTATTATAAGCTCTTTAAATAAAGATAATTAGCTTACATTGTCATCTAAAATAATTGTACATAAAGGATCAATTGACTTCTCACTTTCTAAAGTCCAAATCGTTTTTCCAGTCAATTTCTGAAACGAACATGTTTAAAAATTATTCCTTCAACTGCAATTCAGTTTTATTATCAACAGTAATATAGGAAGAAATATTCTAATGTCAGTAGACACACTTATTATAATCATTAAAAAAAGATGCAAAACAATCAATGAATGTAATATATATAAAAAAATTAATTGCATATAGAATTACATAAAATAAAAATTACATTTTTGTGAGGATCGTTAATATCGGCATTATTCCTTTCTGCTAAATTCTCAAGTACAGACACCCACATCTGTTTCTCATTAAAATTAGATGTCATGATATATAAGCACCTGAAAAGTATTTTTTAAAAAAAGATCAATAATCCATTAAGAATTAAAAACATGTTCAAAACAAAATTTGAAATACAAAGAAATTTGCAGTCTGAATTGATAAAATTACCTCAGGATTTTTTTATCTATGCAACAAAAATTGATTTTCAAAGAAAACAATACTTTATGAAATTTTATTATTAGAATGAAGGTGATAATACAGGCATGACAAATATGCCTAATAATATATTATACAATTAGTTTAGCATTCTAAAACTATGAAGTTATTAAATATCAGTACACTAAATTTTATAATTCCTCAAGTTAATCTTCAATAATTATAAATAAAAAATTTTACCTTTGAGGCCAGCATGTTGTAAGTGGAAAAGATTCCAATTTTAAGACATACGGAAGATCAGAAGTTGCTGCAAATTTTAGTTCTGTAGGGGATACAGCACTAGTCACAACTATTTTAGCTTCACCAGAGCCAAAATCAAATACATTTGAAGCTTTCTCGATGTTGACATCATCAGCATTCTCAAATACATAAAGAATGTCCTCAACAAGACGAAGATATTTACGATCCCAGCCTTGCTTATTAGCTCTAGAGAAAGAGAGCAACGCATTTATAAAACCGTACTATTGCAAATGCACACTTATTTGTTATTTATACTACTGCATATGCAGCTAATGTTATTTATAACCTATCAACATAAACACACAAAACTGTTTTTTTCCCCTCAAAATCCCCTCCTAAAAATATTTAAACCTAACAAAAATAAAGTAAGGCTTCTATCTAATTTTAATCATAGTTCACACTTTCAAGTCAAAATTATTTTGTTTTATTATGGAGAAAATGGGGCAATATTATCAAGATTTGAAACTGACATGCCCAGTCTTAAAGGACTTCAATAATATAGGCATCCAAAATATGCTATACACTCTAATGGAAAGTTGATTACCATGCCAAATACATTTGTAATAAGAAGAATAAACAGCATGTTCACTTAGCTAATGAAATATTTAATGCTATGATCAGAAAGAATGCCATTTTGGAATATGCTCTTTACACTCAATGTAGTCAGTTTACTAACTATTAAAATGCCGATATTAATTACAACAATTTCTTTTTTTTTCATTCATTCATTTATTTGTATGTAAAAAGGGGATACTGTATAAAAAGTGCTTAAGTGTTTATGAATATAAAATACATAGAATTGGTCTGGCAGACAAAGATAAGGAATCCATATGATATTGATGAGGATTCACAGGGTGTCCATTTCTGCTGTTGGATTATTCCTGATATTTTCAATTTTTATTTAAAAAATCCTTGATTATTTTTTTAGCCTCTTTAATATTTTCAGTGATTTTTATTTTCTTTATTTTCATGCTAAATATGAATAGTTTATTTTTTTCTAACTAAAATTAAATGAAAACGAAGTCATTTTTCCACTCATCAGATTTTAGATAAGCTTCATTTTTATTAGCGCATCTACAATTTGTTTCAAATATTCTAATCAATACATTTTTACTAGAAATGAATCCACATCTAGATGAGCATACATTTCTAGTGTTGTCCTTCTTTATAACTCATATTTCTGAATGAATTGTTAAAGATTTACCCAGGAAAGATATAGTACAATATGACCCGCACAGTGGCAAAAAGTTTAAGAATAAAATAGCCTTTCTTCTAATGGGGATCATCTCTATTTATACTGTTTACCAACAACTACATCAAAACTGAACAATTCCATTAACAAATATAAAAATTACTTGTAAATGCAAATATTTACAGGGGTAAAAACATGCATTTCCCAACTAAAAGGAATATTGTATCAGATTAAAAAAATTACTCAATGACAGCAAAATTGCATTAGCTTTTTGCCAACCAAAGCTTTTGCATAGTAAAAAACATTTCTGTGCATTGGCAGAATGCTTAATCCATTTATATTATACAAAAATGTTTTAGAAATATGATTTAAAAGAGAGAGAAAACAAAAAAAGAATACATGAATCAATTCCATTTATAGCTATGTGTATTTAAAAAAGAAATGTTACTCGATTGTGGTTTTTCTTTCCTCCAAAGGATAATTACAGAAGAAATATGTCAGCAATATCTGCTCAATATTTTAAAGGCCCCATAATTTAGCAGAAATTCCATATTCACAATATTTCCTAAGCCTCAGACAGGGAAAAACATACAGTAAATAAACAACAAAAATACTTAAAAAAATATTAATAAAAGCTCCAGGAATGATAAACACCTTTAATGTCTAATAAGCATAGCCACTAACTGGTGATTAGCTTTCAATCATATTGAAACATAAGGGACTCTGTATGTGTTTTTGCAAGTTGCCATTCCAATGGGGAAAAACACATTTAACTTTGCTCTAACTTTTTCACTTAAAGTACATTTTCAATTTTTTATTGATGCTTACTTCGGTACTTTTATCCATCCTTCTGCTTTACCATCCTTCAATTCAGGGGATTTCCCAGCAGACTGCTCCTGTACAGCCAATTTGAAATGTTCCATATATTCAGATGGTAAACCACAAGTATTGGGCAAAGAAGTTGCACATTTAGGATGACAAGTCACTGAGCATTCTACATTAAAATCCATGTAAAACAAGGTAAAAACAAGTGAATCATTGAAATATTTATAAAAACAGAATAAATTTTAAATGTAATTCATAAATTGAAATTTAAAAAATATTATTTTAACTTTATCCTATCTATATAAAATCCAAATAAAGAAGAAAAACCGAAAAAATTTTGCAGTTATTAAATATGATTTCAAGATCAAGTAACAAAAATTAATACCTAAAATACATTTTATTAAAAATAATTCACTCTAATTAGCATATTAAACTGCAAAATTTTCCAAATTTTAAATAATCTTTTATTTTTTAATCTTGAAGGGGTTCATTTTTTTCAAATTTATAACCAAGTAGTACTATTAGTACATAAACAAAATTTAATTATGTATTTTTCAAGTAAATTATCAGTCTCTGAAATCATTGTCAACTCAGAAAATAGTGTAATACAAGTGAGAACATACAACTGCTGAAAATTTCGATTATCTAGCTCATTAAAAAGTCAGAAAAACTTTACTACAAAATTCTATCCATGAAATAAATCATGTCAAAAGTGCTAAACATATCATACCTTGGCATTTCACAAGTTGTCTTCCAAAATGAATTGAATCCAAACAAGTACAGCATTTGGTACTTCTCATGCACATAATTTCTATGAATCGATGAGGTATCCTATGCTTCATTCCAGAAGGTTTGATAATTTTATCCAAGAGCTCTTTGGATGTAAAAATAGGATTATCTGATTGATCAGAATGGATACTTGGTGAAGCTGTTATTGCAGTATGCATAGCTCGAGACATTGGAGAAACAGGAATGTCAGCATTTGAAGAAATACTTTTTGTTAAGTTGTTAACTAAAAAATAATTCAGAATGCAAATTTAGGCAAGAAATAGTAGTATTGAGATGGGGGAAAAATAAAAAAGCATTTTAATTTTTTTTTTTTTGAAATTTTATAAACAATTTTTGAATTTTAAATCATATTATAGTAAATTGTAAATTATTAATCAAAGTCACTACGTATGTCCACAACAAAAACTTTCAAATTATCCCAACATATAGCTTTTTAAAGACAATATTCAAAAATGCCTGCTGAATGTTTAAGATTTTATATAAATGTTCTTTGGGTAATCTAACAATTTCCTACCAATAGAAAATGCAACAAAGTCTGAGTAATTTCTCATTTCAGTATTGTAATAATATACACTAACTCAAAAATTGAGAGTGCTCCCTATTTTTACTTTATAAATCCAAATTTCAGTATAAATAACATATTATCAAGAAGTACAAACTTGTTTTTATTTTTACTCATAGTAAATAGTTTAAAATAAAAACAAAGAACAATCGACAAAAAATTTCTAAATTAAAAAGTTTCAGAAGCCTTTTAAATAAATATATGAAGATTTTTGTCTTGAAAAAGCAAGAATACACCAATAAAATTCTTGTAATATCTCTAATGATAATGTATAGAAAGTGTCAGTACTTAGTTGCATGCCTTTTGGTTTTTATAATAGCCTCTAAATGTTGCACTACTGATTCGACCAATTTTTGGTGGTATCTGAAGATATTCTACCCGATTCTTCTAGAAATCATTATTTTAAATGGGTTTTTTTCTAACTTTGTTTTTAAGGATCATTCTTTCAAGTGTGGCTCAAAGATATTCAATGGTACTAATGTTGGATAACTGTGATGGCTTGTGTAACTGTTGTTTACAATAAAAAAAACAGCACATTTTGACATTATGTGCAGTCTGTTTAGGGTTGCTGTCTTTCAGGAAAATGAAAATTCCATCTATATCAAAAATTTTAACATTTCCTTTTAGATTGCTGCAGAAAAATGATCCATCCAATTTGCTGTAGATTTTTCAAGTCATTGGCAGAAATATAATGACTGACACTATGTGAATTATAATTAGACCAGCAGGATATAAAAGTTGAATTGTTAGAGTGAAATTATTCATCAGCTTGCAAATTCAGAAAAAGTAAAAAAAGAGTTTGAAGTTTGAGAACATTTATTTATTAAAGAACAATAACTTTAAGAAAATTATATTTAGTGGTGAAAGAAAACTCAACATCTTTGGCAGTAACAACCATTGCACCATATGGAAAAAACATCATACTGCTTTGAATCGAAAACCTTTATGTCCTACAGTTAAAAACTGTAGTGTCTCAGTCATGTTTTGGAGCTGACTGAGCAGGAAATTTCTGAGTTTCATCTGGAGTAGGAAATGTAGTTTTTATGGATGGCATTATAAACCATATAGTTTACTTCGATATACTTTGTAACAATCTAATGGAGAGTGCCAAAAATTTAGGTTTAGATGGAGATTTCATTGTCTACCAAGACAATGACCCCAAATAGAATGCATGTAATGTCAAAATATGGTGTGTTTTTCATTTTAAACAGTAATTATACACATCACATTCAATCAATATAAATGTCATTTAAAATTTGTGAAACACACTGGAAACTGTAGCACAAAAGTACAAAATTAGAAACAAAAGCCATTTAAAATAAGTGCTGCAAGAAGAATAGAGTAAAATATCTACATTTGCTATCCAAAGTTGGTTAAATAAGTGCCGCAACATTTAGAGGTCATTATAAAAGCCAAAAAACATGCAATAAAATAATGACACTTTCTTTCCATGAAAGATAATACAAAATTGTATTGATATCTTCTTAATTTTTTGACAAAAATTTGCATGTGTATAATTAAAATGCTTCTGAAACTTTTCAACTTAGAAATTTTTTGTTAATTGCCTTTTGTTTTTACTTTAAATTAAACCATTTGCTATGTGTAAAAATAAAAACATGTTTGCATTTCTCAATAGTGTCATATTCATACTGAAATTTGGATTTATCAAATAAAAGTAAGGTGTAATCTCAACTGTTTGAGTGACTGTGTATGTGTGTATATATAAAGTATTCTAATTGAAATGTTAATTTCATAATTTTTATTTTAATTTATCCATATTAATTTCTTTTTAAATTCTCTTATTTCCTGATACAATTCCTTTTTTCTAATATTATTTTTTTATTAATTCTATGCATGCAATGAAGGTTGTGACATTTTTTCACGCTCTGAGTGAAGGGACAAAAATTCTTAAGGCTCACAACACTATTTTAAAAATACCTAAACTTTCCTCCTTTGAATACTTCGGAAATCCCTATCAAAGTTTCAAAATAATCACTGAAAAGGGAAAATGTTGGCCTCTTTTGCACATAAGTGTAAATAGACTTCAGTTATCATTGCTTCTTGTACATAAAATGCCTCCTGTAGTGATTATATATGCACAAACATAATTGCCTGATTGAATGGTGAAAACTAGAGTGATGGATGAAGCAGATAAAACAAAATTCTAACAACTTTTGCTCTCATTAAAGAAATGAAAGAATAAGGGCAAGAGAAGATGGAGAAGATAGAACAAGGCTAAGCTAATATTGTTTAAGCAATCAACACCAAAGTGGATGCTTTGATGGAAAAGATTCAAGAGGACAAGACATGGATTCGTACTATTCAGTAGAATTTTGAAGAGAAATTGAAAAAAATGGACAAAAGATGGAAGAAAATGGAGGGTGTACAGTAAAAATCTGAAAAACAATCCCACTTCTGACACCAATTGTTGCGTTTTTAGCATAGTAGGTTCGGACTAAATGGATTTTACTTGAGGACACTACAAACAAATTTATTTACAGTTATTTACAAGATGACTTGACAAAGTAAAATTTCAGATAAAAACAATCCAGCAGTCAACAGCCACTAACAGCGTAAATACAAGCCTTACAATAAACACAGACTGCAAAACTGATATAGTATAGCACAGTAAACCACAGTGAGCTCAATTATACGACGTTAACAGCAAACATAAACACAGCTCACTAATAATAAGCGAGAAAAGTTATCCGCTCGTCCAATGAGTCGCTACTCTTTCAAGAGTAACTGCTCAAACTATGGCATCCTGTCCCTTATAAAGCCAAGCAAGCACCCGGTACATGCGAAACCAGAAAACACCGTGAACGATCCAGCAGCCGACAGAATATTCCTCTCACCAAATCAACTTGGTTGGTGCAAAACTCCTAGTTAACTGTCACTGCTTTCTCCTTCAGTGTGCGTTTGTGGCGGTTGCCTGCTTGTAACATTATTTTAGAAGTGTGTATTGTATGTATGTGAATGTGTTTATGTGTATGAATACAACATAATTCAAATGTAAACAAACCATCATACGAATTTCAGAATGCTTTAATGAATATTTTCACAGCTGCTTTGTATTCAATACTTAGCTTAGCTAATGAATGGAATTGCAAAACATTATTACAAATGCAATGGAGATGGTTTGTCTAGTTACCAAACAGTACTTTCATACACAGGAAATTAATATGAAAAGAACCAAGATTATTAGGTTTTAAACTGGAAGTCTAATTGAATGAAAAAATATTCATCAAATGGACAATAGATATGACTTGCTGACAAAAAGTGATGATCATATCTTTCAAACCAATTATGTTATACAACAAATTTTTAATATCTCCCTCCTTCAATATATAATAATTTTCAATTTCAAATACAACAAATTTTCATATAGCTAAAAAAAAGTTAGCTTTTTAATGAAAATTTTATTTTTATAGAATTTACCCCAGAATTTTAATTCAATTCAATACACGATATGTCAAAGTTCTTAAATACCTTACACAAGACATTTGATTTTTAATTTTAAAAAAATTGTATTACAATTTAGTGAACAAAAAAAAACTATTTTTACATTCAGTTTAAGAAAAATTCTCAATTTTTTTGTAATGTTTCTTGCTTTATTTTTATTTTTACCAATTTTTAACTATCCAGTGTATCCACAGGTAAAAGTCAACAGCAAGTTTTTACATACATTTCACAGTACATATTTTCCAGGCATTTTGGAAAAGTTATAAAACTTTTTCACTGAAATTATTTATAATAAAAATATTTAAATAATTTGCTGATAATAATATTGAAATATATGATAAAACTTATAAAGAGCATTCATATGAAGAAAAACATTTGGATCCAATCAGTCTCCCAGTTACCCTAGAATAGAGCTTTATAAAGAGTTTTCATTTTGACTCTCTGCTATTATTCTTATCATCTGTTACAGCAGCAATCAATTCTCCAGACACAAACAACCAATTTGAAGAGGTCTAACACCCTACATTGAAACAGTTGGTGCTTGAAGTCATTCTCAGAGCAGAAAAGTAACAGGAAGCTTAAATAATTTAAAACTCACATAATTTCTGGAAATAAACTAGATTATCTTTAAAAAGAAACGATTTTCCTCCTTACCTAACAAACAAATGAATATGAAAGAAGAATTAGGTCAATGAAAGAGATACTTTCACAGTACTATCATTATATTCATAAGTTGAGATAAAAGCTTTTATACTATTCTCTGGATTCTGCCAAATATGAAAGATGAAACATCCATAAGAAAATACAATCATACAAATTAAGCATACCTAGTGTGAAAAGGTATTTCCTTTTCCAATTTTCATAAAAATAAATAAGCTTCTAGATAATAAATAAGAACTTTAAAGCTTTTATGTAAGGACAATTTTAAAAACAACAACAATTTTTAAATTTTAAAGGAACAATACATTTTGGATAAGACACTTCTAATCATTGGGAAGGTTCTGGAGCTAAGGTGTTTTAAAAAACACTAACATGCATAGTCTATAAGTTATGAAGCAAATAAAAAAAAACACAGACGATTTCTAATATTTTTATTGAGTACTTTAGAAAATTGATGAAAGCCAAATTTTTAAAAAACAAGAATTTTGCACTTATGTATCTTGCCCTTCTTCAAGAAATTGATTTCTGCCAAAATGGGAAAGTGATTTTCTTTTCATCACGCTATACAAGGAAATTACAATCCTTAGACATGGAAATCATATTTTTTTTAAAAAAATTTAATATACTACAGAAAGTATTTACTTTGATTTGTACATCAAAGCATCCTAAGAAGTAATAGCCATGCAAAGATAAAAGTATTTCAGATGAACAATATTATTTCCTTATGACATAATTGTGCAAAATTGTTTCATCCAAGAAGGGTATCTAGATCCAAAATAAAATTAGTGAAATATCAATAATGAAAAGAGGCCAACTAAAGAAATATTGAAACTATAATCATGAATAATGAAGAATATAATCTTATGTAAGTAAAGCATATGAACTATGATATTGATACAACTTCAGGTTTATTAATAAACTGGTAAATTGTAAAAAGGCAAATCATTTAGTGTTAATTTAAAGTATGGTGAAAAAGTTATTTCACCTTATTTTAAAGATGCAAGGGACTCAATTAAAAAATCAAACACTCATTCTAAGTACTCAAAATTTAAGAACAAGAATTATATTTTCTGGATAAATAGATTTAGATAATTTAAAACTTGTTGAAAACAGTACAATTATTTTGAAACAATTATAAAATTGTTTAAAGCCAGTTTGTGATACCAGTCTTAGATGTAAAATATTAAAATGATAGATAGCAAAAGATAAAATCAAATCAAATAAGGTGTAAATTATCTTGCTTAATGAGGAAAAAAGGGGTGATATTCTGCTGAATAGCAGTCCAGTTTAAATATGAATTAAAGTAGAAATGATTAAAACTAGCATACTTAGTCATATATTCTTCATCATTTTATGAAGAATTAAAATAAAAAGAAAATAATATGAACTTCGTTTAATATTAATATTTTACTTCTTTTCAGCAATTTTCATTTATGAATATTTATATGTTGTAAAAAACAAAAAGAAATTGCATTAAATAAATCTTATTGCAATCCATATTTCTTTTTCATTGAGAAATTGGCACAACATACAATATTTTTCTACGTTAGTTTCATCTCATTTACCAAGCAAATATTTAGATCATGTAATACGAATGCATATCCATTATTTAAAAAAAAATATTCAACTTAGAAAAATAATACAAATTTTAAGTTATAGTTACATACTTTCTCTTTGCAAAGCCATTTTTTCAGCTCGAGCTTGGCTTAACTGATCTTGCAAACGGCGACACCTACTTCTTTCTGTTTCTAATAATTTCTCAAGATCTCGAGGTGGTGCAGCTTGCATAGTATTTTCTTTTTTGCCAAACAATCGAGAAATGTTTGTCTTGAAAAAAATGATAGAATAAATAACATAATGTAAAAATAATGTAAAGAAGAAAATTTAGGTGAAAATTTTTTTTAAGGAGTATATATAAAAGACAAAAAACCCTTTCCATACCTTTTTCTTCTTTTCCATGTTTTCTGTTTTTGATTGCAAAAAATCAATTAACTTTATTTGTTGTGATATTGTTTCTTGAAGTTTCACTTTCTCATTGAGATGTTTGCCCTAAAATAAATAAAATTTATAATAATTTTTTAATGAAACTTCATTTGCAAATAAACTCTTCAAAGAATACATAAGAAGTAAAGAGTTGTGCTTTACAGTACAGTTAAAATAGTTAAATATAATGAAGAATTTAAAAGCAAATTTTATTTTCTAGATAAATTTTTAAATACCTTTTCATTCTCCAATTCATTACATAATTCTTCAATATTCCTCTGATTTTCTTTTTGGCTATTTAAAGCTTCATCTAGGGCTTGAGTGAGCTTCAAGTTACTTGATTTCAAAGAAGATATCTGGGTTATGTGACGTGCTGCCTTAAATATGAAAAAATAACTCAGTAACTTTTTGTTTTGACAAAGTAAAAATATTTTATTCGATGTTTTCACCAACCAGCTGTTCACCTTCATCTACATATTTAAATTAATGACTAATACCAAAAAATTAGTCTCATAACTAGAACTATTAGAATGACTTGTCGTATTTTTATTTCAAATTCAATTTAATGGTCCCTAGATATATCACTAATGATCTCCTGCTCTCGCTACCATCCATGTTGAAGAGAAATATAAAAAGCATTATTTTGCAATACACTATCTCAGAATTCATGTTGAGAAACTGCTGCAAAAAGTAATTTAAAAAACTTTTTGAGCACCTTAACCCAAAAAAAGTAAGCTACTTTGTAATACCTGCCTAAATAAATTGTGTGTGTGTGTGTGCGTGTTTATATTAATCCCTGTGATTGCATAATGCATTGCATTAAAAAAAATATGTCTTTTCATTTTCTACAAATATATAAAAATGTCAAATACAAAAAAAATAGTTTTTAATACCAAAAAATTAAGTCAATTTTAATAAAATTGATAAAGATTTGTTATTTTTTTTTTCCTTAAAATGAACAATTTATTTAGATGGGTAAATCATTTCTAAAAACGTAATAAGTAATGTGCTTGATTTTCATATTTTTTGCCAAATTTTTGTGTTTGATTTTAATATATGCAACAATAACTAAGATTTGATATATTTGGCATGGAAAGAGTAAATGTCCTTCTGTACTTACTCAATATACTTAATAATTTTATAAAGTTAAGAACTAAAGAATATTGGAATAGCAATTGCCATTGAAACTGCCATAATAAGTTTTCGTCATTTTTTTTCTTAGAAAAGAATAGCAGCTTTTAGAAATGGTCAGAACATTAAAAAAATTGTCTTATCCCTTCCTACTTCTGGATTCTAACAAATGCTCTTTTAAAATGTTTAACATTTTAATTAAAAAACTACTTTTTAATCAATTAAAAAAAATTCTTGCCTTGAAAAAATACAAAAAGAAAAAAAAAGATGATTATATATTTTTAAAAAAATAAATAAAATGCTTTGACAAGGCTTAGTTTTTAAGAATAATGGAACAAAATCATGAATTTTTTTAAAACCAGTTTTATGATTAGAAACAAAATGGAAATAAAGATGCAGTTGAAATACTTTTTTAAAAAATTTAAAAAAAAAAACAGCATGAAACAATATTTATGTTCCAAAATTTAACAAGTTATCAAATAAAGAATCCTATCCAATAAACTGTTTTAAAATTAAAGTTTAAAGCAAAGAAAGCATGTTTTTCCTTTTAACATGGCAAAATAATTAAGCAACAATTTGTGGAACAATGAAATTATTTTAATTTCATTTTAATACAAATCAATGTTACAAATTATGTCCAAATGTAATTTTATAAAAATTACTCTACCTAAAAAAATTGGTATCATTAAAAAGCTATTTTTTTAACCTTTAAAAAGTGCAAATATAATTTTTTTGCAATAATATGCTTTGATGTAATAACAAAAACGTGTTAAAATTCCCTTTTTATTTTTTAATTAAAATTTTGAAAATTTTATTCTTAGTAGGCCTAACCCAAGAAGTAACTTCCCAAATTTCATACTTCTAACTTATGCAAAACTTAAAAATTCAAGAAGTAAATATATTAAATAATCAATTCATCAACCTGAGATTGATAATTACTACCCAGACAATATTTTATAGCATATTCACATTCCAATAACTACTTCAATTTATTGGAGAACTGAAAGTTTAAATTAGTTCAAATAATTATCAAAGACTGTCTGCAACAGAATGTAAATAAATCCTGATTATACAAATTGAAAGAAATATAATTAAAAATTACCTCTTCTTTGATTTCACACAACTGGTTTTCTAAAGATATGATTTTTTCAGAATACCGTTTATCATCTATCTCTTGCATTGAAAATTCTTTCTGGTACTGAGCAACCTGATCTTCCAATTCTGTAACAACTTTTTTATAATGAGAAAGATTTTCTTGTAAGTTCTGAATTTCTACTTCATGCAAATAGTTTTGATTATCTAACTCAGCAGTTAATTCATTTATATGTTTCAAAAGTTTTTCTCTGAAAAGAAAATATTATAAATTATTAACACTTGTATCTATTCTGAAATGGATAAATTCATTTAATTCTACTGGCTTATACACAACAAAAATATCTAAGAAACTTCACCCAAGATATCTTAAAAATTTTATAAAATTAGTTGAGATTATAAAAGAGGAAGAAAAATAAAAAGTAAATATATTTCCCTCTACTAACCAATAACTTATAAATGAATTCAAAAAAAAAGAGAGATGGAAATGCACATTAAATTAATGACAATTGATAATTAATGAAGAATTTATGCTTAAGTTAATAATATATAACTATAAAATCTTTATTTTATAAAAAGTATTAGTTCTTTAACTGTGAAAATAAATCAAATACAAACTTTTTAAAAATTTAATATTTCAGTAAGTTAAAGAAACAATGAGCAAAAAAATTAATAATAAATTCTAAATAAAGAAAAATGGGGGACATTTGTAATAAAAATTAAGAAGCAAAAATTATGGGAAAAGATTTTGAGTAACTGCAAAGAGCTCATCCCCAATCCCCCTTCTGATAAGTATTCAGAAAGTATTAATAAGAAAATCAATATAAATAAAATAAAATAGAACTCAGAATTAAAAAACAGAATGATCAGCCTAACTCAAAATCTTTATAACTAATGTGGCAATTTTTTATTTAATGTTTTCTGGATGCACTTACAAAATGTTCATGCTTTATTCACAACAAGTTTTGCAATTTATTCATTTTTTTAATCAAAACTAGCCCAAAATTAAACAACTCAATGTATTTTCTTGATTCAATATCTTAATAAATCTTTCATTCTTAAAATTTTGCAAATCATAATTAAAAGATAATGAATGAGAAAAATAAAATTCAAATAGTTTTCTGCAAAAGTCTAAGATAAAAATATATAGATTTCATTTAAATATAAACAACTCCAAAGCTGAATTAGAACAGAGCAACAGCCATTAACTGAATAATTTTTATGATAGAACACAAATTAAAAATAAATGTTAAATTTCAAAAAATGTTAAAAATAAATGTTAACATTTCTTAAAAATCAGTTGTCTTTGATGTGCAATAGGTTCATTATGTTTTATGGTGACTACAAATTTCAAAACATTGATCTGCTAATATTATTATTATTATTTTAAGTAATTTGATCACATGTTTTTCAAAAAAATAAATTTTATTCAAATTTAGATACATATATACTTTATACTATTTTAGAAACCTTATACCAATCTGTTTAGAGTGCAATGCACTTTCTTAATTTTCTGTCAATATTTTTATGCACCTCATAATATTTCGGAGGGGGGGGGGTTCTTATTTTTTTTAAATGAGTGAAAAATTTAATAATGATGAAAATATTTCAATTTTTCTCCATTGCTTAGGTCCAAAAAATTAAACTTTGTATTAATATAAAGCTTTAAAATGTAACCTACTCAATGCATCCTGATCATCAACAATGAATGGAACAAGAATAAAATATTAAGGGCAATAATCAATTTGATTGACATTCAATGATCATAATCAACAATGAAATGTAATAAAATATACTTAAATATTTCTTTAATTAAAAACAGAAAACTCGACATGCCAAAGAAATTGGTACGAAATTTAAAAAATAATTATTTGAATGTTTAGTGAATGCAAAAGTAACTTTTATACTACATTATTATATTTTTTTAAAAGCTATGATGAAAAATTGTCAAAATTCAACTTAAATTTTAATCGAATTTTTGAAAAATTGAAGCATACATTTTCACTCTTCAAAGTATATATGTACCAAGTTAATTGTAGATCAAATGATCTGTAACGGAAAGTGTAAACATATACCACATTATCTTAGAGAGATTAATAGAGATTGCAAATTCCAGAAATGCTTTTTTGTTCTCTCTCCTACTAATAAAAAAAAATTTAGATTCATATAAACTTGTAAGAAAAAATTTGCAACTTTAGATTTTAAATTGAATAATTGTTTTGAAATTTATATAAATTTTATTTAAAATGTTATTCAAAACAAATATTTATTAAAAAAATTAAAGACATTTATTCTTGAACCATTTCATTCTGCAAATTTTCTCTTCATTCTTCCATCATCTTGAAATTTGGAATATTTCAGTATTTCTTAATGTTAATATGCTAAGTACAAATACCTTCAATTCTTTAAAATAAGGAAGAATAAAAATTTCTTCGCAACTTCTGCATAATAATTCATTTTTTCCTGATAGCTAGAAAAAATTCCTGATGCCTTTTTGTAAATATCAGCAAAAATTTTAATGCTGAAAAAAATGTATGATAAATGAGAATTATGATCCAAATGAAATTTATATTTTAGCAATAATTGGAAATAAAGAAAAGTTTAATACAAATTCCAGCTTTTAAAGTTTAATAATAAATGAGCTCATTTATTCAAATGGAAAAATAATTCATTTGGAATAAAAAATAAAAGACAGAAGCACTTCATGAATTTACATGAATATTTTCAAAATAGTACTCATTGCATTTGGAATATTATTATCGATCATGTATCTTCAATATATGTTAATAGCATTGATCCTTATTATGTTTTGTGCCTTGTCTTCATTCTTTGTAAGCAAACAAGCCTTAGTCTTATTCTTTTATTTATATACAGTAAATGTATTATATAAAGTAAATGCATATAACTTATTTCCAGAAAAAAGTCCAGGTTTTCTTCTTTGGGGATCCAAACAAATATATACTTAAAGTGTATATTTGCTACCTTAGCATAATTTAATTTTTTGTGTAATTAGGTATCATTTGTACGTGATTATAAAGATATATATTACTTCAGTTAATTTTTGGGGTTTGAATGTAAACAAACAGTGAAAACAATGAAAGAATATACAATTTAATTAAGAAAAACTACAATTGTATTTCATTTTGAATAAATTGGAATCCATGGTTCTTTATTAAATTGGAAAAGAATGTAGAGCAGGAATTATTAATAAAACTCACTGAAGCATTTCCATCACTTACTTCTGGCTTTCTTCCTTTTGAACTCCATTCTCACTGTTTTTCAATTTGTTCTTTAAATTCAAATTCTCTGCTTCAAGTTTGCCACTAAAAAAATATTTATTTAAATTCCTAACAGCATTTCAATATACAATTATTAATTGCTGTCAGTGTTTAATAATTACTTATCTAAGCAATTTTTATTAATATACATAGCATTTTCAACTTTATTTCAAACATATGAGAGAACATAATGAGAAAAAAATACATCATAAGCATGGTGATAATCCCAAGGCCGTTTAGACAAAAAATTTAAAAATATACAATGCAATAAATAAAAATACAAGAGATAATATGTGGTAATATTAACATTTAAGCACAATTATGAAGTTATTTTACCTTTATAAAGAAAAATCTTTGAGCAAATAATATACTAAATGCTTTTAGAATTTCTGAGTTGAAAGTCATTAATAAGTAGAGCAATAAAAAATTAAACAAGAAAAAACTAGGAAACTGTAAAAAAACATTTTGATATGCTAAGAGTTCATCAAAAATAAACAATCCGTAGATACAAAATATGGAGGAGAGACTATCCATATAGTAATGCAATTATAATATAACTACAATTAATTATTTTATTTTTATGAAGTAACTATTACAAACTAATTAAAGATGAATAATTTTTTGTCAAATAAAAATAATATATATGAAAAAAAAATCTTAAGGAATAAAATAATCAATAATATTCAATAACATAATATTCAATAATGTGATTATAAGAGGAAAACATACTTACATTTTAGAGTTAAGCTCAGAAATAGTACTTTCCCTAGATTCTACAATGATTTCAAAATCTTTAAGATCTTCTTCCATATCAATAACACTTGATTTAAGTATACTATTTAACTGTAAGAAAATTAAGCCCTTAATAGTAACAAAATAGCTTGCATTGAAACTATTATATTTTAACATTATAAATATTGATATATCGTACCTGTTTGTACTTATTATATTCATTTTGTTTTGTTGTAAGATCATTCTTTAAGATCTTATTTTCTTGAAGTAAATTGATTATTTTCTTATCCTTTTCTTCACAGTCTTTTTTTAGAGTCTAAAAAGAAAAGTTTTCAATATCATAATGCTCAATATTAATATTATTGAAGTTTTTATTTGTTTATTTACTTAAAATAGAAGGTATTGAAAATTTCATGAAAAATTGTTTTTAATCTAGCAAATAACGAAAATACTAATTCACAAAACTCACTTAAAATATAATTATAACTAATAACCCTTTTTAATTATAAATTAATAAAAATATAACATTGCAAATATGATCAGATGTTAGTCTAATTTTGTTAAAATAAATATATCCTTTCAAATTTAATTATCGTTTTTCATAGTATACAAATTTACATTAAAATACGTTATTGCTTTTAGAAATGAATTTTTATACTTAAAACTAATTTTTTTCTAGAAAGCTACAAATAAAATTTCAGAATTTTCAAATGAATACTAATTTGTGCTTGTTTCTGGTTAATTTTATAGATGGCCCCTATTTCATACCACTTGCTTTCTCCATGAACATTTTATAATAAAGTATTGAAATATAAATATAAATAATGTCTTCATAAGAATGCAGTTTTTTAAAACATAAATCAAATTAAGTTAATGAATATAACTTGGGAATTACCTCTTTGAATGATCACGATTTAAAATATTAACATCAAGATTGTTTCCAAATAAATTATATTGTTAAGACATAAAAATAAGATTAAAATGTGAATTCCAAATGCAAATTTATTTTTTAGATCTGTTACATTGAATAAAATTTTATCAATTTTTTTTATTTTTTTTTATCTAATTCATCACAAGATTGAAATTAGAATAAAGAAAGGAAAATAATTTGACTAAAAATTACTTTTCAGTGGATATACATTAAAAATTTAATTTGTATTCAATAGTGTCAGCTATATATTTTCAGCTATTACAAGAAATTTCACAGACAATATACTCTAGAAGTTTAACTAAAAATATTATAGTATAAATTAAAATGCCAATTTTTGAATTAGCACCAAACACAGGACAGGTTGCAATACTTAATGTGCACAAAAAATATATAGAATTTTCTACATGTTCTACTAAGGAAAAATAAAAATTTCTACCATTTAACATTTTAAAGAATGACTGCAGACTTTTTAGCAATTTATGCATACATTTCGATTACCTTATCAATCCCCTTAAATGCACAATAAATCCTCAGTTTAATGCACATGATATTGAATGAGTGGATTTGTATGACATTGATTATGTTTTCAAATTTATTAACATTGTAAAGTTTAATAAATCTTATCAAATCTCTACTTTTAATAGCATAAACATTCCGTGTGTGTGTGTGTGTGTGTGTGTGTGTGTGTGTGTGTGTGTGTGTGCGTGCGCGCATGCGTGCATGTGTCTTTGTTTTATTTTACACAATTTTAATGCACATTTTGGAAAGAAAATTCTGGTTTAACATGTGCTCAGTAAAAATTATAAATTATTAAATAAGACTATTAAAACCTACCATTTACAAAACTGGCAAGATTTTTTTAGCATCAATATAAAATTATTATAAATAATAATGAATATAATGAAAAATAAAAGTGATGAATCAGTATAAGTTAGCAAAAAAAAACTTTTTCAGTGAATGAAAACAATATATTGTGATATTTCAAATAAGACTAACAAAAGCATAAATGAAAAACAAATTTTAATAGAATAATAAAGAGCATATAATACATAGATGAAAATATCTTTTCAAAAAAAATTATATGTACCTCATTTCTTCTACAAATTTCTTCATACTGCCCTTGTGTTTTTGCAAACTTCTGATTAACATCCTTTGAATTCTAAAATACAAAAAAAGTACAAAAGTATGTTCACACTATGTTTGACATAATATAAAATATCACAAATAGCCAGATTTAAAAAGTTTGCAGGAATTATTCTAGCATTCATTTAATTCATTTCCAAAATTAAAGTTCAAACTTTTATCATTTCCAGCATAATCCATTTTTAATTATTTAATAATTATAAATAGAATTTTGCCTTTTAATTCAAGATTTTAAGGTAAGGAAACTTTCATAAAACTAAAAAAGTTCATTAAAATATTTTTAAACAAATTCACAAGTGATAGCTAGAACAATGAAATAAATTTAAAAAATAATAAATGAATAACTAAGGTGTAATCTGAAATAATTATTCATAAATTTGTTGGTTTATTATTATTTCTTCTCAAACTATTGGTTGTTGATCAATTTTTGGAAGCTTTCAAGATCTCAAATGTACACATACTTTTCACTTTATTAGCCTATCTGCAATTATATAATTAAAACTGAATTTTAATCTTTTTAACCAGTGCTATTCTGATTATATATCCAACAGACATCCTTCAGATGAAGCTTTGAAGTTATTATTCTATTTTACAGCTTTATGTTCTTCTGAATTTGAAATATTGATAATGGCAAGGAATTGAAACTAGTTGCAATTCTTAAACTTCTCAAATCTAAAAGTAAATCAAACTGACCTAGATTTCTCTGCCATTATCAATAGCAAATGAAAAAAAGTACATAAAAGTACATTTTAAAAACAGATGTGTATATATATAAGTTTCTTTGGAGACTTGAAAACCTCTTTTTCAAAAAGAATATGTTCAGTTTGTCTCAGAAAAAATTCAATGAGCTGAGAATGAAATTAATCACTGCAGACTCAGTTCCTAATCACAATGTTTAAAAATTTGGCAACAATGGATATTAAACAAAGAAATTCAAAGCCCTTTAAAAGATATTTTAAAACTTTTATTGATTATTTGATAATCAAATGTGAAATTTTTTTTTACCCCAGAAGGTTAAAAATTAAACCATTAAATTTTATAGAACTTGATGAAATACATGCCATTATTTTTGTATAACTCCTTCTCCCCCCCCTTTCCCAAAATCTTTTTATTTGTAAATACTTGTGAAAAATGGATATTTTAAGAAGTAAATTTAGTTTTTATAACTGCTAAAGAGCAAAATATTTTCATTTTAAATTTGAAAAGATAAAGAGTGCTTTTGAATTTTTGTAATAAAACCAAAGAAAAGAAGCACTGTTAATTTTTAAAAAGCTCTAATAAATTATTTTTATTAATTTAAATTTTATTTCAAGCAATAATATATTTACTTACTTCACAAGTATCTTTCATTGTTTTTATTCTCTCTTCTAACTTCACTTTCTCAATCTGAAAGTAATCAAATATAAAAAAAAAATTAATATATACATAATCTCATAATTAATTTCCATTAATTTTCCCTTAATTATAAAACTGAAGATTACTCAACATGTTAAAATTAAAAAGTTTATTGATTATTTTTACATATATGCCCAGTCAACCAAGAATTAGAATATTATTAAAATAATATTTTACTCTATGTTTTCAACTGAATATAATGAAAGGAATATACTGTATAAAATAAAAGGAATATAGTTTTTTTTTAAAAAAATAGAGATGATTTATATATTAGTTAACATGGAAATTCTCTATAATAGCAAAGTCTTTAATTTGTTGGTTTTGCAAGTCCAAAAAAAAAAAAAAAAAGGATAATCTTCTGCTACCTAAAATTCAAAATAAAAATGCACTGAAATCCTACTTACTTCATAAGTCTTTTCATTTTGAATTATTTCTTCCTTCATTTTAGCAACTGTATTCTGAAGTGAATTCAACTGCTCTTGCAAATCTTCCTCAATTTTAATTTGTTTTGACAGTTTTTCTTCGGTAGTTCTCAACTTCTCACGTAATTCTTTGTTTCTTTCACGTAAAGAAGAAGTGACACTTTCAGCTTGTTGCTCCTTCCTAGTAGAAACTCTTAAGTCCAACTTGACTTCAGATAGTTCATCTTCTTTCTGCAATTAAATAAAAGCAAGATTTTGAAGTAAAAAAATATTTTACCTCAATAAGATAGCAACAACTGGAAAATTCCAGTACTTGGAAATATGCAAAGAAAGTTCATTCTTCAAGACAAAATTTTACATCATCAATTACAAATATTTCTATAAAAAATAGGTATGAAAAAAAATTGGCACCCCCAACTCAAGTGTCCCACCATAACAGCAGGAGGATGTTTGGCCCTGACAGATTTAATGTGCAACAGATCCCTTTATACCATGATTCTTTGTTGAAATCTGGTCTCAAGTCTGTAACCTTACAGCTCACTAGCCCAGATCTTACCACCAAGGCAACGTAGTTCAAAAAAGTTTATCAAAGATCTGGAATTGTAAAATTGTTATTGCAATCACAGTTATAATGTATTTCAATTATTATACAATAAATGCTAATTTAGTACTTCAGACAAATGATGGGTATTAACCCTAGATGACACTTCCCCAAACTTCTTCTGCCGTACATCATGGATCAAGTTAATTTGATAATATAAGAAAATAAAGGAAATGTATCATTCTACCGAATTAAATGTTAGAATGAAATGACCATATATTGAAAAAAAACTTATACATTAGAACAGAAATTATTTTATATGCTAATGTTTGATATTCTTAGTAATAAAAATCGATTTTCAAAGCTAAAATTGCATAATTTTATTCAGTTTCTCCCCTTCCTTTCTTTTTATATATTCTATGCACTGAAGATTGATTTTGGTATGTTTAAAAAAATCTTTAAAAAACATTTGATACATTAATTGGAAACAAGATGTGATGATTAATCATGTCCAATGTAATCAATGTTGCAGTTCGTTCAAAAAAAGTGGTTTCGATATTTTCTTAATCATTTTTTTTTATAATCATAGCAACTTTTTGACATGTGGCTGTTGAAATTATTTGCTTTCCATCACTGCTCTTTGTATATTCTAATTTTACAAACTTTTTAAATATTTGTAATTGCCTTGAAATATCTCAAACAGATCTGAAATAGATTCTGTTGCAAAAATTGTGGGATTTAGGCTTATTTTACATAAAAACATTTCAAGTGATTTGGTGACCACTTGGCAACTTGGCAAGATTTGGCAAAAAATAGATAGTTCTTAAAAGTGATTAAAAGATCACTTTTAATTAAAGTTATTTTTATTAATCCAACTTAAGTTTTTTTGTTTGTTTTTTTAAAGAATGATTCGATTTAACCTAAATTAGGCCCTAATTGTAAAATTTAACCCTCCTATCGTCAACCCCGCAAAAAGACGGAATCTCTTCTCCCTTCAAAGCGCCAGACCCATGAAAAGACGGAAACTGAAATCCCCTTAAAACTGTACTTTTACGGGTCTAGTTTTTCGCTTCCCCCAAACTCAAGCTGCGAAATAATGAGAAAGGAATGTGAGATAAGGAGAAGCCAATCGTTATCAGGGGACGATAGGAATGCTGTATTCCTGGTTGCGTTCTTTTAAGCATTTTAAAATTTCGTTTACATTCTCAACCTCACTTTTGAGATTTTGAGAATAAATGCGAATCCACATTGAGTTTTAAATAAAAGGAATAAAACTGAACATATGAAAATATATTCCTGGAAGGAACATATATGAGTATTATTATTAATAAATTCATCCTTAAAATTTTAAAACTTTTTAGGGTGAAATAATAGTTAATCTAAAAAATAAATATAAAATAAAAATTTGACAATTTTCTCTTTTATAACGTACTTTCATTTAAGGATTTTCGAATTGTGATTGCTTATGCAACGTTTTTTTAAAAATAAGTCACTGAATTTATATGCAGAATTTTATTTAACGAACGAGACTTTTCATCTTTGAATGAATTTTTTTTTTCAATGATAAGTGTAATTAAAAACGGGGAGGTATTTTTGTATAAAATCCATAAATTAAAGTGGGTTTTTCTTTAGAAAGATAAGATTTACATTCATTATATTAAATCACATATTTTTATAACGTAATAATTTATATATGAAAATTGAATATTTGTTTAATTTGCAATTTTTTTGTTTATGGAATTTTACATTCCTTGACTAATACAAACAGAAATGTAAGCATAGTAGAGATATTGTTTTTATATTTGTCTCTAGTTTTTAATAATATTTTCGAAGTTAAAATAAACGTAGTTTTTATAGGTTCTATTTTTTTAATGGAAATATTGATCTTATTTCACTGTTCAGTCTCATATATATAACACGTGCTTCTGTGAATGTTAAACATAATGTTAAGTGACATTTTTATATACGTTTAATATTGAGTAATTTAATCCGCAAATTTTAGTGCTCGTGAAAGTAAATGAATGAATGAGTTAAAAATTATAATATTTTTAAGTTAATTTAATTAAAGTTAAATAATTATAATTTGTGTTTCAAATTCTAATTTTTTTTAACTCCTTGGTCTAATTTCATCTCATATCTTAGCATTAAAAAATATTAATGCGTGCAACTGGCATTTAGATTACCTTCTTCTCTTGTTTGTAAAATTTGAGTTCACTAGAGGTGATTTTAGTTTATTTATCCAGTTTGTTCACAGGAGTAAGAAAAATTCAGAAATACCCACATTTCAAGTAATTTGAAATTCTTTATTCTTAATAAATTTTAGCCTCACATTTTCATTTTTTAAAAACAGAACTTGTTTGAACAAGGGTGTCAGACACACAGATTTCTTACTAACATTTCTACTAAAATAGTGAACATCCTTACTGATAGTGAAGATGAATATTTGTATTGGCAATCTCCAGATCAAACTGTTTGACCTAGGGCGAATACATTTTATCCGTATATAATTTGGAACTGGGAATAAACACCTCAGGATAAAATTATCAATAATTTTAATTAGAATTTGTATTAATTAAAATTACATAAAATTTTAACATTTATTCAAAATAAAAGTTGAAATTATCACAAAACTATTTATACAGTGAATAATTTTATTTATAAATTTGAATATATCATCAAGAAAATTCATTCTTTGAGAAAATTAAGATCTTGAACTTTTTGTATCTTATTTAGTGACAGGCTAGTTACAGAACTTTCGCTTCAGCTACATGGTTTATTTGTAATTCAATAAATAAAATTTGGAAAATGATAAGGCAAAAAAATTTGTATCATTGATAAAGAAAATTTCGAATTCACATTTAATGTACCAAATATATTTTTACTGTGTTATTTTCGAATGAATTGTAAAATTTTAGCGTTTTATTAATGCTTGAAAAAGTTTTTTCAGTCATGATGGATTAAAATATTTTTAAATTGAGATTGACATAGGAAAAGTAATTTATTTATTAGATAAATTTGATCTCATTTATTAATTAAGTTTGTCATTTAATAATTAAAAAACAATTCAAGACATATTTTTAATTGAGATAAACAAAGGAAGCCTCTAAGTTTGTTATTCGTAAGATATTATGCATTTTTTTAAAAAAATTCATAAGAATTTATGCCAATTTGTATAATTTTATTCAAATATTGATTAATTTAGTGATGAGCGTAATATGCATGCCTTTAGAATTAATATTTTGAAAGCGCATTTTAGAATACTGAAGTACATTGGAAATACGCTGAAAGAATCTTTTTTTTTTTTTTTCAAGAATTAAATCATTTGTATGTAATTTCAAAATACATTACGAGGGGATTAAAAATTTTGCGAAATATATTACAATAAAAAAATAATAGGTGAACACTTTCAATTCATAAAAGTTAGATTCGTATCATATTAAATACAACATAATTTATTTCTAATTTAAATTATATGTAGTGTTTCATGAAATAACCAGAAATCCTTTAAAACACAATCATATTTTCTGTGTTTTCAATCTATGTTATTTCGATTGGCTGAAAGAAACATGGTCTTAGAAATCGAAAGACTGGATAAGCCACAGCTGTCATCACAACATGGCATCCGCTAATCAGCCTACCCCTGCTGTGCTGTAATAACCGCAAAAGGGGAAAGCAATCCTTTTGTCCAAACCCTGACACTTTTACGAACGAATCTGTTATTCAGATGCACCGCTTTCACTAAGTATTGCATTCTGAATGTCGCCGACTGGAGGGTTAATAATGCAGATGTCCAAAATTGGCAATAATATAGTTGTAAAAGTAACTGTTGTAACAGTTTATAAATATCACAAATGTTGCATGGATATTAGTAATTATATTGAAATATATAAACTATCAATTTGAGAATGTTAAATTCTGAATTTTCTACCAACAGTGGTAAATTTCTGCATCAATTGTATAAGGCAGCATTCTCCTCATTGTTATTTGGGTAAACAAGGAACCTGTAGTTTGTAATCATTAAACCAATCTACAAAACATTTCCTTGATGGATTATTGAAATTTTTAAAATAACGTTAATATTCTACACAACTATGTCAGCATGAATCATTAATGTCTCTAAATGTTTCTTACTACTGACAACATTATTCATTTACAAAGCACATAAATGTGAGAAAAAATATTATCCTCTTAAAAGGTATTCCAGTAGTAATGGGAGGCATCTTAAATGCTAAAGTTTTGTTCCTCTTTTCTCGAAATTGCATTTAATAACTATTCAAAGAGAGTATGTGATTGGCAAAATTCTTTCAAGTCAAAACTATCAGATTGTGTATTATCAGACAATATATTTTAAGATGAATAGCGGATAGCGCTAGGCCCAAATTCCCAATCTTATGGTTAGTAGCCGAGTATCATAACGATCAAGCAAAAGGGACCCTTCAGCTTGAAGGATATTAATTGGCTTATATAGAAATCACCTCAATATCATTAAGGTGTTTTCAGTATTGAATAAGTTTGCCTTTCTGAAATTAATGCTTTCATCTAGATCTGTGATTAGTTCTTTTAAATTTAAAAATGAGCATATTTCTGAAAATTGTGTAGATAGAAATTGAAACTTATATAGGTAAAAATAAGAAAAATAGTAAAGGTAATAGTAGCGTAAATAGTTTATTAACTAAATCTTTTGAACTATAAGAGAATAGGGAATGTGCCATACTTATTAGCAAAGCATTATATATATATATATATATATATATATATATATATATATATATATATATATATAATCTAAAGGACAGAGACAGCTTACCAAACACTCAAAAGTGCAATTGGCAAAAGAGTTACAATATTTTAAATAGATATATAGTAAAAGAGGAATAATTTTTAATAAATCGTTAGTGAAATGATAAAAAATTCCTTTTTAAACTTTTTAATAACATAAGTAATAAATCATGTTTATACTTATTATTGATTATTTTACTTATATATGAAACATTTAAGCTACACATTCTGTATGAATTATTACCAACGAGTATCCAAATTTGTTAAATCTTTGAGTGGAATTTCAAACATTCTAGTTTTCCACTTTCAAATTAAGTATGAAAGCTATTTGGCTTTTTGGAAAGTGAAAATAAAAGAAATCATACATATGAATATTTAACTGAATGTTTGATTAAATGCTTTACCAAAACAGTCAATACCACAATCTATGATATAATAATGTATACCTAAAAATCATTAAATAAAAATATTTCCATTAAAAAATAATAAATTCAAAAATCAGAAGAAAATTTACTATCCAAATTATATAGAAATGATAGCAACATTAAAAAAGCACTCATCATTATTATAATTTATTTATTTTAAGATATATAAATATTGGCAAGTTAGAATTCATTTTATTAAGTTATAATTTATTACTAATTCATTACTAATTATTTACTAATTTAAGAGTATGTAAATATTACTAATTCTTTAAAAATATCAACAAAATGTATATATTAAAACTCAAATGCAATTAATATTATTAAATTACATACCTCTTTCAAAATTTTCTCAAGATCCTCTCTACTTTTAGTTTCGTCTTTTAATTTTGACACTTCCAAATTAAGTAACTCAATCTTTGTTTTCAAATAATCATTTTCTTGCTTAAGATCAGATGTAAGCAATATCCTTAAAGGGGTGAAAAAAAATAATCCTTTCCAAATTCTTCTGAACATTCAAAGTAATACTTTAGATGTTAGAAAAATATACAAAAATTTTAGAAGTAGATACCATAATGTTACATACATTTCTTGTCTTTCATTTCTGGTATGAAGCTTCTTCTCCCATAGAGGCGACTTTTCAATACTTTGATTCAGTTTTGAGTCTCCTTGATCCAAAACCTAAATGATAGGTGAAACTAATATTTTAATGACACTCGATAGTTTTTAAAAAATAATTCTTTAATATATCATATGCATCATAAAAATTAAATACCCAAGAATTCGTACATCTTTTACAAAAAGTTATTTCATAAATAAGATGTTTAAATACATTCATTTTCTTATCTTTTTTTTGAAAAAATTTAGTTTTGAAGTATTCAAAATAAGCTTCTAAATACTCCAACGATAAAGTCTGTTTTCCTGTAATGAGGTTGCCTAAGATAAAACCCAAATTTTCTTTATTAGAATCTTTCATCCTTACTAGAAGGGCGACCCCACCCTGGATCCTGAGGTGAGGCTGATCTCCTAAAAAACTGACAATAGAAAGGCTGGCATTCTTAATATTGCTGCACTTCGGATAAAAGATAAAGAACTTCAAGATATGATGTAGCAAATGTTGATAAGGTTTGCTGATGTTGACAATTTCAAGTATGATCCCAAATTCCACCGAGCTGGAAAAAGAAAATATTCGGTGTGTGTGTGCATTTCCCCTAATTTTTATTACATTGCATTCATAAGGAAATATTTGGTTGAAAAAAAACTTACAATGTATGGTAATGGAATTTAATTCTTAGTTAGAAATTATCTTGAAAAGCTTAATAATTTTTTAAGAAAATGGTTATGGCATCCAAGCTGGTGATTGACTTGATCCTAAAATTAATGGATTGAAAAGTAAAGATCTGTCTGCTCAAAAATATGTTCATTGGCCATTAATTTAGTCTTGAAACACTTTTGCAATAACAAAAATGCAACATATAATAAAAGCACAGAAATGATCAATACAATACAGAGGCTAGAAAAATGTAGTAAAAATTAGGGAAGACACAAATAAATAATAATAATAATAATAATAATAATAATACAGAATTAAATTCTACTCCCATGGTGGAAGATATTAATATAGTAGAAAGAGAAGGAAGAGATAGTGGAATCCTTAAGTGATTATCTACCTAAAAAATAATATCCCCAACGGATTTCATATTCATAAGAGAAAAGGACGTAGCAAGGTTAGCAAAAAAATTTCTAAAAAAAAGGAAGATACAGAATAAATTTGAGAGATTAGATTAGGAAAAAATGTTGAGTTCATCAAAAAGATAATTGAAACAAACTGTTTTCCCTATAATGCTTAAAGGAACAAAAGAATATAGGCAAATCATTAAAGAACAGAACATAGTGCATCAAATCAAATTTTAAGTTAAAACAGTAGGCGAGTTTCTAAAACACTTGGCTAATTGGTTAAAGATATATGCAAACTAACCCAAAATTTAAATGAACAAAAGGAAGAATACCTTTTAATTGCCAATAGAACTGAAATTCCCATTAAAGTAGCAATTAAGAAACTACTAATTAGTACTGACAATGAAGAAGATGTGTGTCTGAATTAAAAGATAAAGAATTAAGGGTAGATAAAGTCAATCAGCTGAATTGATTCAAAAGAATGAAACCTCAGCTGATTGATTTTGTTGACCAAGTTGATTTTTTCAAAAAAAAAAAAAAAAGAAAAGAAAAGAAAAGAAAAGAAAAAAAAGAAAGACAATGTACAGAAAATTTATTTTTTTTTTAAAAAAACTTATTCTACACTGTGATTAAAGTTGAGAAATATCAAACAACACAAAATCATCAAGTCTTTAACTGTTAGTTTTAGAATCATGGGTCAAAAGAGTGTAAGGTTAACCCAAAGTATCTTGTTTGTGCAGTCATCACACCTCTAAAGCCTGCCCTGATAAAACCCCAAAGAAAATGCAACTGTTAAATATGACAATTGTAATGGGTTACATGTGGCTAATAGAAAATACTCAAATTATCCTGAATATAGTTAAGTAAAACAGTTCAACCCAGTAAGTAAAAGCATCACATAAATCTTATGGAGATCTCAGCAAAAACATCAAACAAAAAAATGGTATAAAATTGTTGTTTAAAGGACAGGTTGGTAAAACAGAGGTTAGAGAGGAAAGTACAACACAACCATTCAGGAAATAATAAAAGTAGTATGAACTTAAATTAATAACCAAGGTAAAATATTTAGATCTTATTTTATAACCAAACTGGGATAAATTTACTTGAATAAGAGACATGAAATCAGTACAGGGAAACATTATGGATGTTTTGGAATATGCAGATGAAGTTAGTAAAATAAAAAATATTCCAGACACCATTCAAGTTTAGAGAAGAGGGAAAAATTGTTACAATAAACTAGATAAATAGATAGAAACTAGAATAAACAATTTAACCTTTTTTTTTTTTGTTACCCTTTCTAAATTTCTAAATTAAACTTTGTTGTATGCTCAGTTTGCTTAGTAATATTGTACTTCTATGTAAAAAAAATTGTTAACAACAAATAATTTCAATTGAATGGAAGTTTCAAAAACCCTAAAGGCTAGGAATTCCCAAGGATCTTCCCCCACACACATACATGCAAATATACTTTAACTAATTAATTTTTTTAAGACATAAAAACAATGTAAGAATGAAAATTACGGATTTTAAATGTTGTTAGAGAATTAGAGATTAGGGACAAAGCTATTATCAATAAATCATTTTCTTCCATTGCCATAAAAACATTTTTCAGCTCATGTTTAACTATTTTAACTTTTATAGCAATTTGAATGACCTCTTTCCCTTTTCTATTCTACTATTAAAACTTGACTTCATATTTACATTGGTGCATATTGTACTCAAAGCACAGCATATACTTCAAAATGACAGATGCAGCATATAAAATATATATAATACATAATTTAGGTTAGAGTTATTTCATCATACCTTAAACTATATATATCTAATTAAAAGTGAGCCTTTACCAGTGACTGATAAAACAAAAGACCAACTGGGAAAAGCATATAATTTACTTCAAGTTCTGGATTGTGTCATAATCAAACAAAGAATACAAATACTTAATAAATATTATAGAAGATTTTATGAATATACTTGAAAAAAATTTCATTTAATTATATTTACTATTCCTAAATCAAAGTATTTTCTGAATAAAGAAACAGTTAAATACTCCCTCAATTTTTATATAATTAGAAATAAAAAGCAAAGAGAAATTAGCATATCCATCGTTATTACAGCAATTTCATGTTTCTTAATCAAGTAAATTTATTTGTTTGGTTATAAAAATAAGATTTTCAATTAATGACAATAAATAAATAATAATTTCTATGATTTATTAGTAACAGCATTTAATTTAATTTCATATTAAGGAAAATAAACAATTTTGGAAGAAGGAATTATTTGAGAATAGGAGACAATTTATTGATTAGGTTGATTGTAAGATTTCATTGCTGCAAAATCTATATTTGGCTGGGCTGCTCCAAGCTCAATTCAATTCCTTAAGCTGTTGAGAAATTATTAAGTTGTCTCTATAAAGATTGTTTTAATTTCTAATTACTTGCAAAGAAACTATTTTCAGTTTGAGAGAACATCATAAACATTGAAGACCTGATATAGCAGTTATTGATTCTAAAAGTTCAAAATTTGTCTTGAAGGTGATTCTGCACTGCCATCAATAACAGTGAAAGTGAAGAGATGGGGGGAACTGTAACAATAGAGGGAAATAATAAAGATAAGCCACTATATGATTTATTGGCCCAAGGCTCCCAAGTAGAGCGATCATGTTTTCATTTAATGTTATCACTTTAAATATTAATAGCTAAAATTCCATCAACTGTTTTGTAAAGTCAAATAAAAGAATATGTATAAATGCAAGAAATTAGGGGCCAACATTTAAAAAAAAATAGGAAGAAAAGACTACTTTCAAAAAGTTAGTATAGAAAAAATTATGAATTTATTTTTAAAAAATAGAGCATTCTTTAAATTGTTAACATTTTCAAGTTAACATATTCAAAAGATTTTATTTTTATTTACCTTTCGTTTTGGAATCAAATTATTTTCCAATTCTTGATTTTTTTCTGTCAGTTTAGTATTTCTGATCTTAAACTTTTGAAGATCAGCTTCAAGTTCCTAAAAATGCACACATGAATAAATAATTTTAGCTACAAGAAATTTTTTTAAAAAAAAATGAAATTACATAACTATGCAATGTATTTTATAGTTAATTTTTTTATAAATATATTTCACTATGAAAACTAATTATTAGTTCTGAAAACGTCATAATATTATCAAAAATATGACAAATAAGTTAAATGGTAATACAAAATAAATAATTGTTTCAATATTTTGTCTCCAAAAACATTTGAACAAAAAATTTACTCCAAGTGGCTGCCCCTATGTAGTAATAATACATTAATAATAACTTTATTTTGCATTAAATTTTTTATCCATAAATAAAATATCAAAATCTCACTGTATAACCATTCAAACTCAATCAAACAGCAGGAGTGATCATGCATTCAATTTAAAGAAATCCACTATCTTGTCTCCTTCAACTCAGACATTTTATTAAGAGGTGATAAAAAGTGCATACACAAATCAGATCAAAAATAATCCTCCCTCTCCTTCTTCCACACTCTATTGAAAAAGGAGACTTAAACAGCTGCAGCTACTTAACATAGGTAAAAAAGCTCTTTTAACCAGAAGTATAACTTATTATTTGGGAAATTGATAAACACTAAGTAAACAACACTAAAGAAAAAAACATTAATTTCCAGATTTTGGGAAAATTGATAGTACATTGTTGAATCTTCTAAAATAACAGTAAATCAGCTAGAGATCTACTTTGGAAATACAAACCTTATTCTTCCATTCCCAATGTCATTAAAAAAATGGTCCCCCCCCCTTTTGAAAAAGATGAGATCAAGAAAAGACTCATATTTGAAAAAAACTAAACAATTTTCAAGGGTATACTGGGATACTAACAAAAATACATAGTAATTTAAGGTAAGAGTGTATTCCAAAATTCATAAAAAGAACCTACAACAATGGCATGTGAAACCAAAATGCTTGCCTAAGTGTCTAAATGTCACCATGTTCCTTCAATAACAAACACGTTAGCAAATGCAATAGGACTGACAGGTGTTCACTAAGCAAAGTTGATGGTATTGACAAAAAAGTTATTTTATTTTAAAGAAATATACAAAATAATGAAATTATAATTTTGAATGTAATGAGAGTTAAAAAAATATTGGAAGTATCATCTTCAGTTTTATAACTAATGAACATTTCAAATTGTCATTCAATTATTCAAAACCCTAAACATAATCTATTCATCTATGTTTGAAGAAATAAATACAAACACAATCTCTATTCAACAGTTCACCGACCTGTATTTTTTGCTTGAGTTCAGCATTCATTTCCTCTTCTTGGAGTAGTTTCTTCTGAGTTTCTGCAATGATTTTACCTTTACTTTCCAACTCACTTTCATATTTCTTGATAGAAATCACAACCTAAAAATTAATAATTTTAATATAATTTCACCAGGATTTATTTATTTGCAATACTTTGTTATTAATCCTATAAAAGTGTCCAAACACCTGAATTAATTATTAGTTAATGTTAAATTTAAAACTAAAAAATAATGAGTTAATTTTTTTAAATGATATATTTTAAAAATAAAAACCACTGCTGCAATAATTTACAAAACATCTTAAGAATTACTCTTGACTGGGTTGCTGAAATTTGAAATTAAAAAGATAAAATCATTTAATTGCTTTAGTATAAAGTTTTTAACATTCATATAAAATTTACCTTTTCATCTAAATCCTGAAAAGATGCTTCAAGTTGTTCTTTTTCAGTTTCAGCCATTTTTGTTTCTAGATGTACTATCACATCTTTCAGAGATGAAACTTGATTTTCTGTTTTAGTTTTAGCAGCCAAAGCAGCTTCTAATTCCCGTTCCAATTCCACATTTTTCTTTTCTAATTTAGACACCAATTTCTTTGTTGCATGCAACTCAGACTATAAAAAATAGCATGAAAGTTTATAACATTTTAAATATTGTTATAGCTCCATTTTAGAAAATCAGAAAGTATCTAATTATAGTAGAAAGTAGTAGTCTATTATAAAGTAAAATTTTATTAAAAAGGTAAAAATAAATTTAATTTCTACAATATATATAAATTCAGTATAATAAAAATGCCAAAAAAAAGTTTACTGAAAGAAATGACAGAGATTATTTAATATTCATTATCAAACTGTATTGCTTAAATTATAGTAGAGATAAATTATGCAGAATTATTAAAGAAATAGTATAAAATGAAATACCATAATACACTTAAATCACATAAGTTGATCTTAATTAAAACTAAAGGGTATTCTTCTCTGTTAATTTACTGTTATAACAATACTTGTAAATTATTTATAATATTTGACTTTTGCATAAGTACTTTATTGATTTTGTAATTCTAATTTTAGAAATAATTTCAAGAATAGGGGGAATAGTAACATTTATCTTTAAAAAGAATCTCTTTAAGTAACTTTAGAAGGAAAAAAAGTTAAAGTAAACAAATTAAGTTTTAAAATATAATTTTACATTTATACAATATTAATTAATATGGGCAACTAGTTATCCAATCTTATAAAAATACTAGTTATACTGGAGTTATTTGGAATTAAAAAGTTTTCATGCACAGCATTTTTCAAGAATTTACTTTAGTATAAAATTTTATACAGTGTAAAATCCTTTTTAAAACATATGTGTTGGAATGAAAAGAAAATTTGAAATATTGGTACTGCAGCATAAAGTGAGCTAATTAGATCATTTTTAAAAAAAAATAGGAAAGAATAGCAGCATTCAGAGTCACCCCATTAAAACACTGTCATATTTCTTACTTTTAATGATTAGTAAAGGCCCTTTTTTAAACATTTAACATTCCAAAATTTTAATAAAAGTCTGCATTTAACCTATAAGCAAAAGATCTTACATTATAAGATTACTCCCTTCCTTCATCATGACTTTAACAATGGCAAAAATAACATGTTTCAGATAATATGGGCTGTTGCACCATTTTAAACGAAGACAGTGATCTAAACTCTCATGTTCTTGCAAGGTATGAATGATTTGCAGCCATAGTAACTCACAATAACAGGCATTCATGTCATACACTCATGGCTTTTAAGGAATGCTCTCCTCAAAAAGAAAGGAACTAAGAATGAAAACAGCTATAAAATCACACTGTACAGTAATGTAAACAAAATACAGAGGTAGTTTATGAATATTCTTAGAGCATGTGGTATCCCATATGTAAAAGTTCCAAATATTCTATGTACCATCTCTGATACCTCATCTGATCATAAAATGCTTCAAGGACATGAAATGTCAATGTCTGTTCTGCCCAGAAATCAGTAAGCAAAATCAATGCTTAGTTTCAAGCTCTCAGAGTTCAGCTTTTGCATCAAGTGCCCTACCTACAAATACTATTTTAAAATGAATCACAGAATCTTAATTTTCCCATATTTTTATCAAAAATCTAATTTTATTCTCTCCCTGGCTACACAACTAATTTTCTAGTCTCTACAAATTTAATAATCATCTTTCACAACCATTCTAGCATTCATATTCCAGCAGTGCAACTAAATCCTATTTACAACTTTGATAAAAACAATTTGACAGGTAAAACTAAATTTTTCTTTTCTAAAGGCATAAAGAAAAATGATGTTACATGTCTGATTATTGTCATTTTTAAATATTCCTAATTTCCAAATCTTTGTTTCTACATTGCATGAAAAACACTACATATAAGTCAGAATTTCAACTTTTTTATTATTATTATTACTCATACTTATTATTTAATAATAATAAATTATTAATATTTTTTCTCAATGGTTAATATAATGTGTAAAATAAGTTTCAATGAAGTAATCAACCAGAAACTGGGTCAACATATGTCTGAGTGGGGTCACTTTAATTATAATTACTCTATATCTTAAAAAAAAAAAAAAAAAAAAAAAAAACGTTAGAAGATTCTTGCAGGATTTTCAGATATATTACAGATCTATGTTGGTTGGTGTATACATTTGCTTAAAAATGTTTTTTTTTTTCAATATTAATACATTGAAAAAAAATTTAAACATAAAAATTCATTCCTGTTATAAATAATTGCAAAGAAATTTGTGATATTTCCTTCTTTAACATTTTCATCAATACAGTTTCAGAACATACTCAAAAATTGGAAAGAAAGGGAAATGTTTCAGGATAGATTTGAAAATATTTTACAAAAATGGTGTTTAATAATAACAATAATAAAATAAACTGTTTTTCATAAACAAAAAAATTAATTGCCAATATTTTAATCTAAGTGAAAGTATTATTTAAAATAAATTTAAGATAAAGATATAAAAAAGTTGAGTTAAACATTTAAAAAATTATATTGAGAAAAGATTAGAATATTAAGAAATCATCAAATTAAGATCAACAATTTGAATTTTAAGAACACTACAAATAGGATAAAGGACCCTATGTACTAAAATTAAACTGAAATCAATCATAATATACTGATATTATAAAATTCTTAAATTTATTTTAACTTGTGTCATAACTAAGTTGCATTACTTTAAAAAAAACTGTTGAAGGGCAATAGCAGTTAAATCTATTTAGTATTTTCATCAATAAAAAAATTTGCTTATTTTTAAAATGTGTGTTCAAAATTGACATGAATAAAAAAGATACCTACATTTTCTGTGAAACTGCCATTAAGAGAAGTGCTGGTAGCAGAAACATAGGAATCTGAAGTTGATAAGCACTGCTGTTCTTTCTAGAAAGTAATTATATATATATATATATATATATATATATATATATAAT
>JAOUZG010004505.1:6692472-6715963 GCA_026289955.1 Argiope argentata | reverse complement strand
ATTGAAAAATAAACCTACAACTGCTTCTCATTTCAGTACTTGATGACACTGACTTTATTTTTAATTGAAAATTACATATAAAAATACAATTAAAAAGCATTTTTTTTAAAATTGTATAATCTTTACTAATATTAAATGTGAATGCGTTTTGACACTCTATTGGGTCTGTTTGATTTAAAACAATAAAATATATTTTAAATTACTGGAATATGTTCAGAGATTTGTTAAAATTTTCATTAATTTTAAATTGATTGAAATTTTGATATTTATGTAAAGAATAACTACCAAAGAATATTAGTATATTAAAACTAATTTTACATTGCCTTCAAAAAAAATATTACATATGTTTTCAATTACATAAATTAAGTTGTCATGCAGTTTTCTCTCTAATTTTCATAAATATGATTCATAATACTTTGCTTGTGATATGAAAACCAATCTTACTTCATTGAAAAAATTATTAAACTTAATATCTTTTCTTTGTAAAAAAGTTTATTATATCTCAGATTGAAGAATTTCACATTACATTTTATCATTAGATAATTTTTATCATTTTTGGAACAGATTTTTATAAGATATGCTAAATAAACATAGCATTTTAAGGGCTTTAGAATAAAATATAAATGGTAGAGGCTTTTACTCAATGAAATACATAAAACAAATTACTTATATAATTAATTAAAAACTGAATATCTATACTGTGTTAAAAAGAATGAATCAGCTGGTAGTTATTAAAAATTAATAAAATGTATAAATGCAATAAAAAAAGAATTTAAAATTATTGATTTATCATTTGAAAAATACCAGAAAATACAAATTATTTCAACTTAGTAGTAATATTCTGCTTCCAATTTGTCATGTAAATGATATATTATCTTCTCTTCGTTTTTCTTAATGAGAGTTTATATATCTTAAAAATATCGATGAAGGTAAGGAAAAAAGCAGCAAACTTTCAAAGGCAGCAATAAAGTCTCCAAGCAAGAGTGATCCTAACCCAACTTCCTGAGTCACATCGTAATACTATGCAACTATACAATATTTGTGTGCTACTAGGGACTCTGGATGGTGTAAAATGTGTAGATTCCTCAAATTCCGTTGCCATTTAACAATCTTAATACTTTTTTCGATGCATAATAGAAAGGGAAGGCTGAAATTCAGAAGTGGAATTATATTTAATTTCTATCTTTTTATTTACTACACACCTCTTTTAACTTTTGCTGACACTCTAACAAAACATGCTTAGTAGTATACAATTCTTCTAATAAGTCTGTCTTTTCTTGAAGAAATTCTTCCATTCTCAAAGTTGCTTCCTCAAGCTTTTCTTCTAAAGTGAGCTTTTCATACTCTCCATGATGAAGTTCATTGCTAAAAAAAGTTTTAATTAAAATAATATACAAAATAATAATTAAATTACAACCAGAAAAAAATGCAACTCAAAATGTCATCAATAGCCACAATAGTCATGTCATCAATAACCATGTTCAAAGACACTGCAGCAAACTTTTTAAGAGAAATGTGAAAAAAAAAATCAACAATGAGCCAAAACTTTCTGGTATAATTTCTAATAGAGATGTTACAGACTAAGTTTGAAGCTGTAATTACTACAAATGCTAACAAAACAAAAAATGAAAATTTGTAGTAAAAAGTAAGTACTTCATTAATCACCCTCACATATGCATGTATATGTAAAACCAGATATTTTCTAAGAATAGAATGTTTGCATATTGTACTAATGCATAATTTTTATAAAAAAGGTTATAATTATTTTTTTTTTCATTTTAAATGTGTATTTTTAAAATTTTAATATTTATTTTGCATTTGTATATTATAATCATAGTAAAAAAATCTAAATTAATGTTACTAAAAAATTTGAATCAACTTTTATAAGATTAGCAATAATAAAATTAGCTGCAATCTTTTCCAACAATTCTTAATATTAATAAGTTACAAGCTAATTGGGATGGAAACATCATTTCTGAAAAAGTTAACATTCATGTAGAAACTTAAGTAAAAAATTTTAAAGGTTACAAAAAAAATGCCTTTAATAATTTTTAATTAAAAATATGTCAAGAAAGTTTTAATATATTTTTTTATTTTATTACTATTATGCTTAAAATAAAAAATAAGGAATATATATATCAATAATTTCAAACAATCAATTTTTTTTTCTGAATTTTTTTTAAATATTTTTATTGTAATAATCAGAACATGACAAGGCAATTTCTAAAAATAATTGTGGTTTTATTTGGAGGTTGAAATGTGACATTTACTGAAAATATCAATAGTATCTTTAAATAAGAAGTTATGCAAGAATTGAAAACTTTGGAAATTCATTTATAAGATATTGATTAGAAATTTCATATTATGAGTACTGGAGATTTATGTAGTTGATGAGTTGAATATATCTTTGATAAAAAAAGGAGTTGAAAAATAAATTATTTAAAACAATGGGAAGAAGGAATTTTTCCTAATACAAATATCCAACTAAATTACACAAATGTATCATCATGAAGCATTTACCAATTGAATATTAATTTTAAAAAGATTATCAATATTAGTTAATGCTTTAACAGATTTTTATTACTGCAATTTAAAATTTGAGTTTAGAATTTAAAAATATATATTGTCAAACTATTACAACTTTAAAAAATTAAACAAAAAAATCTAATGTTTTAAAGCAAATTTTAAAATTAAAAAGAAAGAAATCTTTATGATACATTTTTTTCTCTTTTCAGTTAAAAAGCAATCAAGTGATGGTCAACAGTGACCATAGAACAGAAAATATACTATCCAAGGGTAAGTACCCTGATTTCAGGTTCCTGCCAATCACATTTAAATGCTACCCTTGACATTTATAAATAAGCATGATCATTATCAGACTTTGTAAACAGAGAAAGTTGCAGCTTAAAACTAGAAGAAGAAATTCCCCTTGTTTTCCCTGTACATATACTAAAGATAAGAAGAAATGTGAGAATAGCACTCATTTACAAGTTATAATGCAGTATCATATTAAGAAGTGGAAAAGCAAGGAAAGGAAATAACAATTTAACATTATTCAAAATAATAGCACATTGAAAAAAAATTATATTTAGATACAAAAAAAAATAATTTATATTTATTTATTATCTAGAACTTAACAAGACAAAATTTGTGTTTTAAAGAAAGGGGGTGTATTACTTCACTTGAATCTTAAATTTTGCTTAAAAAGCATGAGAAGTAAACCACAAAACATTCTTATCATAATACAAATTATTTGTTACTTTTTTTAAAAAGAAGCATTACAAAGTGAGATTACCCTTTTTACTTTTCCATTTTTGTTAATTCATGTATTTGAGCATCAATTTCCGCAATTTCTGCAGATATTTCAGTTATCAGTTTCATAAAATTAAGCCATAAATGATAATGCCTTATATACATTTTTTATATATTTCATTTTCAGTGAACATATAGAAAAATATTTGCGATATATCATTGATTGCATTAAAGAACAAATGTGATGCAACAAAATTTAATGCCCGTAAAAATTCAATTTTAAATCATCGTTCTTGGACTAGAAAATTAAAAATTGGTTTATTTTGGGATATTATATTTAATGTTTTCAGATTGGATGTGTCATCTTACATTCCTTTTAGAGTCCTGTATTCTGCTCTCATCCTGTATTCCTTTTCAATACTAATTCCAATATCAATGGTGAATCTTTTGAGCTGGCAGGCAATCTTCTAAGTATACCTCTTTTAATATGACTAAAAAGTATGTCTTCCCATACTATTTTGGCTTATTATCTTTTTACAAACCGAGCAGCACTTGGGAAGTTTTTCAAGCAAATTCAGTAAAATCAGGATTGATTTTTTTTATCTGTTCAATTTGTAATAAATGCAGAGTTTGAGCAGCTCATTATTTTAAAAAATATCTAATAAACTCAGAAGAAGCTCAAAATTTCTCAAATACATTCAATAAACTCAAGCATGGTAGACTAAACAACACTTTTCTGCCTTCATAGAATATTGCTATAACCATCAGAAATTTATTCTATTCTTTAACGAGGTTACAGAAATTTTGTGCATGTTCATTAGCAGCTATTTGGGAATCCCATGAGAAAAGAATAGGCAAGCAAAACGAAACAGTAATGATCTCTACAGTAAAAAAGGGAAGAGAGTAGAATAGAGGTGAGAATAATCACATAATCATGAATGATATTGTTAGCTTCTGGAAACTAAGTCTACAATTTATTATTTTTGCATACATTAGAGATCAGCATTGTTTTAAATGGGAAAAAAAATAAGGAACTTAAAATTTTCTGTTTTTTCTCAGATTTTATGTAAAAAATTTCCCTATATTTTCCTGGGTTTTTTTTAAGACAATTTTTAAATTCTCCCCCCCCCTCCAGTTTTTCAGGTTTTTCTGGTGATATGGCAACCCTATCAGATGCTTTGACTTCTGACGACGTCCATAAAAGTCTCAGTATGAAGACAATGGTTAAGGATTCAATCTTATAGTTATGAATTTAATTCGTAATCTTTACTAAAGATCACATTTTTTCTAATTAATTTTCTGTTTAAAATAATTAGATGCAAGAATTTGAATAAACAGACTGTATACTGCAATATTAACTAGTTAATTAATATTATTACCTAGTTAAACTGCAATATTATGCAAAATATCATTAACTAGTTAAACAGTCCCCCACCTTTAGAAATTTCTTTTCTTGAAATGAGATTTAAAACATCCAAAATCTGATTTTTTTTTTTTTTTTTTTTTTTTTTTTTTTTTTGTCAATGATAGCAATTTCTTTAGCTGTATTAGCTCCAAAACAGTCATTTCTTTTAATCAATTGTTGTTGCTTAAACCTTCAGCACACTTTTGCACAAAAATTACATGAAGTAAAACTAATTAAATAATATTGCTGAAATATAATAAACAAGCATGCTAAAAGCTAAAATCACTTAAAAATAAATGTCATTTCTAATAATACATAAAATTGTACTCAAAGATACATTAATTTTTCTCCATCTAAGCAATTAATAGATGTAAGAAGAAACAAATCAATGAAAATATAGCAATTTTTTAAAAATTTTAATTACACTGATATCACAGATTTCACCCAAAATTTATTCAAAATTGTAAAAATCTGATTTAGAACATACATATAATTTTAGGTATCCAATAATAAAGCATATTTGAATTATTGCTTTTAAAAAGAGAAAGCTGGACAGACATAATTTCAAAAACATATTTTTTGATTTTGAAATATTTTAAAAATCCTGAGGTTGAATTTTTTCATGATGATACTCTTTCTTTTGTATATTCCATATATGAAAAAATTTTTTAAAAAACTATTTTCTGGATTTAATTGGGCTGAATTATACCTTTTTGCTCTCAATCGAAGTGCATCTTGCCTCTGACGCCCTTTCATACAACGAACAAGATGAGAGGCTTTCTTTTCTGTTATTGCCTTGAGTTCACGTTCATAACCCAGAAGATGTTTTATTTGCTAAAATTGCATAAAATATATTCTATAGCTTAGTGAATTAAAAAAATACATGTAATTAAAAAACAAAAGAGAAATAATGTCTGAAATACCTTTACTTCATTCTGCAATTCTGCTACTAACTGATCTGCTAATAATTTATCAGCCTTCAAGATTTCGATTTCACTAACTTTAGTTTTCAAATGAGCATTCAATTGCTTTATTTCATTCTTTAATGAAATTTCTTGATCTATTAAATGCATAATTTTTTTTTGAAGTGAAACCATTTCTCTTCTTTTAGAACTAGCGTCAACTTCGTTAAATGAAGAGGAAGGTGATTGGAAGCCCAAGTCATCAGAAGAAGATAACCTAATTAAAATTAATCAAATAAGAAGTATAAAAATCTACTATTAAAAAAAGAGTAATTAATGTTTACATGTCTCCTTCTACACTAATAAAATATATCTCCCAAAGAAATGATATTTTTTAAGATCCTGAATAAATAAATATCCTTAATGTATACAGTACTAAATACAACAGAAAATTTTTTTGCTACAATTTATAAATGAAGAACTATATTTACTTTATTTGATAATTTTTTTCCTGGGGTAATATTTCATGTGTCACCAATTTTCAATTTTATATTCCAATTAAGAAGTATAGGAATTCAAATCAATAAAAAAATGTATTGTATATATTTTGAAATTTTGTATTGTTAGTTTTGTTTATTTGTGTGCATATGCATAAGAGTAAAAAAATTAAACCTGCTACACTTTTTAAATGCAACTATCATTCAAGTACTTTCGTCAAGTTTCTTTCTTGAACATTTTCATTTTAGCTTTCATAGGTTGACACTCAAAAAAAGAATTTCCTGCATTTTCCCTGTATGCATAAACAGTATAAAAAGAAACACATTAATATCACTTGTGTTACTTAGCGTAGAACAGTATCCTCTGGTTTTAATCAGGGGGGGGGGACAAAGGAAAGTAAATTACTTGAAATAAATAATGTTTAAAAATTATATAATGCTTAAAATAATATTATAATAAAATAATACTTAATAATTAAGTATATATAATAATTTTTAAGATAAATTTTTAGTATAATTTTTTTAATAAATTCTCTATATTACTGCCTAGAATTAGAAAGACAAATTCACATATCAAGTCGGGAAAATTATTGATAACTCCCTTATGTTCTCTAATTAAAGTCACAAAAAATTAATGATTCAAGTGAAATAAAACACAAAATAAGATTATTGCAATCATGATGTAAATCATTTAATTATTACTTTAAAAATATTAGAATTTTTTTCCAATTATTATATTTAAATATCAATTTCTGCAATTTTATAGAAATAAGATTTTTTTTCTCATCATTTCTGTACATTTTTCCTCATTTACAACACTTTAATTTGCAAAGCCGCTTTGTTCTTGTTAAACTTTTTTTTTTTATTTTTGGACTTTTTTTGCTTTTCTAAAACTTTATCATACCTCTAATTTTACATACTGTAGTAAAATCTCTCGAGAATAGAATATTTAAGGCACTTCCATTAAAACTAGTCTGTTGAGTCATACACAGTTCTCCGACAAAGTAAATAATCCTCCAGAGTTTTAACAAACATATCCTCGTAGGGATTAAATTCATCTGCATTTTTATGCTCAAGAAATATATAAACTCAAACTTAAGAGATAAAAACTGTCAAAAAAATTACAGGTAAAATTTAAGATTTTTACTAATAAATTTCTTGTTTTTATTAAAGTTTTTCAATAATTATAATTTCTACAATTGATATTTGTTAGTTATCTTATTTTTAAATGAATATTAAAAAATAATAACAAATATATTAAAATAACCAGTTTTGTAATGATATAAAAACGAAAACAATTATGCATACTGAAAAAAAAAAGAACTATTGAAATCAAATCTCTTCTTAACAATGAAAGGCTATCCTTTTTATATTCCTATAAAATTTTAGGTCTTCACAATAAATAAGAAAAAAATGCTTTTTTTTTTAATTTTAAGATTCCAATATTAAAATACATTTTGTTTCTAAAAACTTCTGTTTCACTAAATTTATCTTAAAATTTTATTTATTAAACATGTAATGAATTAAAAACATAGAAGACCAAAAAATATTTTTAAATACCTTTCAATAAGTGTTTCAAAAGGTGTAGTATATGTGAAACCAACGAATGGCAAATTTTTCCCACTAAACTCTCTTTTTGTAACAAGTTCACTCATATATAATCGAGTTTCTGGTTCAAAATCATCAAAATTAGAAGTATCATCAATGCCTGATACCACTGGAACATATGGAGGTAAAACTAAAACAAATCATTAATTAGTTAAAATTTGCAATAAAAAATAAATAAATAAATTTTATTTGCTTTTCTAATTGAGTTATTGTACCAAAATAAGATGAATTTGAATATTATTAATGTATCATTAGAGGAGAAAGAAATATCACAAACAATCACTAGGCAAATCCAATATATAGAACTTAAAAATGTAACAATTAATTTGTAGGTTATCAAATTCTTAAAAAAAAATTTTAAATTTCAAAAAAGTTACTAATTTACTTAAACTGAATATTACAAAAAAAATGTATTTAATGCAAAAGATTTCATTTTATGAATACTATATGTAAATACAAGAACATAAACGTAACAAAGAAAAAATTAAGAATAAAAGTAATTTTCTTTTTCTCAATATATAAGGTAGTGAAAAACACAGCATTGATCAGCAATAAATTTGAGCTCTCTTAAGTTCTGTTAAACTTATAAACCATCAATTTGTTTCAGTCTAATTAATTAATGAGATGACTTTTAAGTATTCTTCAAATGCCAATGTGTTACACTTTGCCATCACTTTTAACATATGAAAGATGAATTGCAAGGAAAACATTGCCAGTTCAGAGAGAGTAATATCTCATCTACAAATAAGCTTCAACAATGACCACTTGCAAAAAGAGCACCCTTCCCCCCTCCCCTCTTCTGTCAGAAATAATTGTGGAAAAAATTAAGGCAAATACTTTTCATCTCCGAGATAGATTGAATTGAGAAAGGAAATGAGCTGGTAGCAATGGAACCAGAAACTAATAAGAGTTGACATTTTATGGGCTTTATAAATTATGCTTTCCATAAACAAAAACATGCACATATTTCAATCATTACCCCCACTGCTTCACTTAATCTCCCTACTACAAAAGAGTCAAAACAGTGGAAGAGACAACACCTTAAGCAGAGACAAAACTTATTAATTCCAGACAATGGAATGACATTTTTCATTCAAAAAATTGGGCTCTATGTTAATCAGTTTACAAAAGAAGAAAGATCCTTGTACAAGCACAGACAAAAAAAAATAATAACCACCATTGTACACAAATTTAAAATACATTGAATAAATAAGTACCTTGATAGGAACAAATGAAAAAATCATGCTAGAGTAGTTACCATTAAAGACAATATTGCTATAAACAGCTTTCATTCTATATGTATTGCATACAAGAATGGATTCGTGTTCGGTTAAAATTTATAGAATTACTTATGTCAATTTTGAAATTTCAGAAATTAAAAAAAAATAATTTCAAAAATAATTTTATAACAATTATGCTTACTATGTCGTATGTTATTCCAATCAATATCTGTAAATAAAGGATGCACAATTAATTTGTCATAACTTAAACGTTTCAGAGGCTCTTCGAGTAAATTCTTAATCAAATCAGTCATTTCATTTGATACTTCGGAAGCTTCAGGTGGGAAATTCAATGCATTCTGAAAATAAATAATTTATAACTTACTTAAATAATTTTTCAAACTTATCTTAATCATACATTTTTATACAAGAAAATCATTACCATATATTCATACCAAATTTACATACAACATACTTTTGCTAAAAAGCAAATGTCAGTTAAAAATCAACCACTACTGAACATCATTTTCGGGCTATCAAGCATGCTGTTGTAATTAATTCATTGACTATACAACTGTAAGCTTACTACACACACAAATACTGAGAGGACAAATTATTATGGCCATTTCCTCACTTCATTGTTGGAACATTTTTTGCCCTTAATATTAAATAAATATATTATGTAGATCCATCTCATCATAAGCTCTAAGAGATGTAGATAAATGGTACGAGAAATTTTAGATCATATCATAATAACTGCACTTTCTAATTCCTTAAGATTTGACATTATTGAATCCAAATTCCTGATAACCTATTTTATCCCATCCTCCAGATTTTCAGTTGGATTAAGATCTTAAGGTGATTGTGCAGGCCAGTTAAGTCAGGTAAAGTCTCTGCCTAGCTCTTTGAACCACTTGCAAAGTAGCTTGCTTTAAGACAGGGAACATTGTCTAGCTGAAAATATCCATCCCCAAAAGGGTACAGCATCAACATAAGATGTATTAATCTGCTTGGTAATAATAAATACCCTTGAGTATTCAGATCTTTTTTCACACTAATCAAACTACAATTAAGTATACCCCAAACCACAGTATTGCACCCACCAATTTGAAATGTTGTGGCAATGCAGTTGAAACAGATGCTCTTTTCTCCCTAAGGAAGAAATTGTTGTGAAAAGAAAAAAAATGTCTGGATAGTTTAGTTTCATTATATTAATGTCCAATTTTAAAGATAAACTAGGACTATTTTGAGATGGACCTTTAATTTTGAACCAGTCAAGTGATGAAGATGACACCTGAGTTTGCAGTTCCATCAAAAAATTTCCACACACACACTAGAAGGAGTATGTTGGCCCATTGGATTTAAGATGCAACAGATTTGCTTACAAAATGGTTCATCGGTGGGATCGGTTTACAAACTTGAAACCTTTTGATTAATCTTACCTCAATCATATTAATTGTACTAAATCATTAAAACTAGAAATTCCAATCATAACAGATGAAGGAGTCCTTAAATTAGTTTAAATCCCATTATGAAGCAACACACAAGCTAAAGAGCTAATATGGGATGAATTGCATAATTCAGAGTTGTGACCGAATGATGAGGATACCAAAAGAGTTAGTATAAATTCCAATTACTATTCTACATCATTAATTTCTCAAAATCAATATTTATAGATAGTACTATTTATTAATGCATCAACATAAATGCATCATTCATTGTCAGAAGAATTTTAATCTCATTTTTTCACTATATAATAAAAATAAAACTTAAAATTTATAAATTATATAAAATTAAACTGAGTACAAAAATTTACATTAATAAAAAGAACATTTTTAACAAAAAAGTAAATATTTAGAACCAAAAATACATATTGTATTTAATAATTCTTCATTTTCAAATACAAATAAATAGAAAGTATGACAGAAAAAAACAGATAATTACCTTAAAATTCATTATATTATTGTAAGTGACTAAAACAGTGTCACTAGTAAAAGGAGTTGAACCAAATACCATTTCATAAGCAACAATGCCCAATGACCACCAATCACATTCAATTCCATAACTTTTGCTTGATGCTGGTCCAGCATTCATGGCTGTTAAAACTTCTGGTGCAACATAATCTGGTGTACCAACAGGCATACTGCTGGTAACCTATTTTTTCAAAAATAAAATGCAGTATTTTACATAATATCTTTTCATAAACAATAGAAAAAAAATTTAAAAATCAATTCCTATTTAGGTAGTTAGGAAAATTTTTATTTTAGCAACTTTTTATTAAATAATTACAATTGCTGTTGTTCTTGTGATAAGCTTTACAACAGCAGGAGGGGTGCAGTAGTTTCTGAGGGTGCAACCCCCAAGCACCTGGAAGCAGAAGTCTGACATCTAGCTCACATACATCACAAACCATTTTTACGGGGCAAGCTTCATTGATGCATTTCATTCATTCAGCAACAGATAGTAATTTATATCTGAAACAGAAACCAATCCCACTGACACAGTTCTCCCAGTGTTATTACTCTCCACATGGAGAACTTTGTGAACACGTCAGATTTAGTGTACACCACACATGAAGAGTCTTTAGCAGGCAGATTCGAACTCGCAGCCCAAGGGATGTGAATCCAATGCCTTACCAACCAGGCTATCCAGACATAACAATTATTATAAATAGTTGATCGAAAAATTATATTAGCATTGAATTTTCCACACCAATTGAGGATTCAAAGCCAGTTGTAGCAAGGTAAAATGCATGAATTTTCTAAGCCAGTTGGGGTAATGCAATACAGATTAGAAATATTTAATTTTCTTTATTCTGTATTATTTTTATTTAAAAGTACTTCAAAATGAATCTGAAAAATCGATTAATTCACAATGTTTAATTTTAAATGCATCCAACATTATGGAAAACAGAATCATTTAAAATAATCAGACGCAAACATGTTAAGCCTAGCCTCATTAGTGGGGGGGGGGGGGAACAAACTGAATTTCTAACTTAACTGACGTTGAATTTTTAACAATAATTTAGGCAAATCAAATGCGTGAATTTTCTACATTAGTTGGAATAACGCAATGCAGATTATAAACTTTTAATTTTCTATAACAAACTGAATTGGCTACTTATTTGGTAATGGGGAAATGAGGACTTCTGGCAAGAATGTTACTTTTATTTAATTAATGAAAATTAATGAAATAATATTTGAATAAAACTATATTAACATCAAATGTTATCTACAAGTTTTAAAATATTAGAACTTGATTGGATGAATAAAAAGTATTTTATTAATAATTGAAAATTTGAACTATATATATATATATATATAGAGAGAGAGAGAGAGAGAGAGAGTCAGCTAATAGTAGGAATTGAAATTTTAATGAAAGGCAGAATCATCATAAATCATATTCTCATAGATCAGTAAAACATTTCCCAATCATATTAAAATACATATAAAATGGTGGAAATTTTGATAAACTTTAGAGTTGTTATGATTTCTTTAAATATTTTACCTAATTTTGTCGCATATTCTAATCCTTTTAAAATATTAATGAGCTCAGCTAGCACACTATAAATATCTTTCAATGGATTTTTAACTTGTATTTATGGAATATAATTCTATTCAAAAATAAACACAATCAAAAGACTTTGAAATATACTTTTACTTGATTGTATGATAGCTTCTCCCACATTCACACTGCATTCAACATGAAAATTATCTAATATTGGTAATTTAGATTTTCAAAGCTCTAGCAGCTTAAAATAGTAGAAGTTAATATAACATTCGACAAATAAATATTACAATAACATTTAATCTTTACAATCTTTCTTTTATTGAATTCTTCTCATTTATTCCATCTTTATAAGAAAACTTACGTGAACCACCAAACCAATGCTAATTTCTCAGTCTTAGAAAAAGTAATTCAAAATGTTAGAAGTATTTCATATGATTTCTTTAGCATAGGTGAGAGTCAGAATGATACCCATCCAAAATGTCTTAAGTTTTTTTTAGTGATAGGTCGTTTTCTGAAGATCAAATGATGAATTTGAGAATGAAAATTCTAATGAAAGAAAAGTACTTAGTGTTTTCAGATGACTTTGAGGATAACGTGCCTTGCAATATATATTTCTTTACGTCAGAGATTCATATTCTAAATTATTTGATAGACACAGAATCAAATAGTTTAGGAGGTGATCAAAATGATAATAAATGATATAGAGTACTTTCTGCAAATAAATAAATAAAATAATAAAAAAATATGAAAAACATTTTTGAATAGTGATAGCCAAGAGAAAAGTTTGCTAAAAACACATATCTATTATAAATGTAATTTGTGATGTAACTAATAAAAACAAGAAAGCATAATATAGCCAACTGCTCTAAAAAGAATTTCAAAAAGTGATGTCCAAACCATTATGAAGACAGAGATAAATTGTATGTAACCTAAATTAGTTTTTATTTCATGGTAAGTTTTTGTTTATTTACCAATTTGGTATTTTCCTCCATACTGCATTGATTTCGTACTGACTCCTTGAATGGCAGCAAATTGAAGTTATATGGTATTTGCTTTATCAAATAGCATTCCTTTTATAATTAATATATTGATAAAAATGCATTTCTAACATAATATGATTATGACACAAACACTTACCAGTTTATGATTATTAAGTTTTGAAGAAGAGCCGAAATCTGCAAGCTTGATATGCCCAGTTCGATCAATTAAAATATTATCAGGCTTTATATCTCTATAGAAAAAAAAATTGAATTAACATGCATAAATAATTAAATTTCATTTTTATCAAGATACAACTGTAATGAAAACTCAATTTGAAACTCAAACTCACTATGAATGACCATATAGAAGTTGTAACACATTTCTAAACACCTTAACTTTTCAAACCTCACTTATTTTTGTGATGTCTATCAAGTGCATACATATAAATAAATAAATAACATAAATTATGGTGATAAAACATCGAAAAACATATTACTATTTCAAGGAACAAAAACAGGAGAAAAGACAATTTAAAAAAATTCAATGAATTGAGGGCATGAGGGAGGGGACAGAATTTTTGGAAAGAATATCACATTTATACTTATAATAAAGCTCAATGTGTGCGAGTGTGTGTTGGTGCTCTACAGGCCAGACCGTTTATCCTACAGCTACCAGATTTGGTATGTGTATACCTTGAGTCCCAGGAATGTGCACCTCGAAGCCCTTTTTTTGAATTTTTAATTAAATTGTTAGTTAAAAAATAAGTGAAAAGTTGACGTTTTTTCGCAATAACTTCTGAAAATATAACAACACAACATTGATTTTTACATCAAATTAAAGCTAAAAAAATTATATTTTCAATCATACTGATATATTGACATATAAATCAAATTTCTATTTTTAATGAATTTTTAAATTTATATTTAATTATGTTTCAATTAATAATGTATAAAATAAAAATAAAATTTTATCTGCACAAGCATCTTAAAAAAATCAGCTTTTAATAATGTGATGCTATCGCATTTACAAAAGATCTGATTTAAAAAAATTAATTAATTACTACTGTAAATAAAACTAAGAAAAGTGTAATTTTCAGCATGTGATTATATGAAATGAAATAAATAGGCAATGTGATATTTTTTTAAACAATAAATGCAAGAAAAAAAATTTATGATTGTTTGCTATACAAGAATTACTAATTCAATGAAAGAATAAAAATAAAAATTTGTTACAAAAGTGCAATAGTTAAAATTCAAAAAAGAATTTCAAAAAAAATTCCCCAAACGATAATCTGAGAGTGGGGTTAATTATTTAAAAGTAAGAAATTATTAAAAGAAACTGGAAGATGACGTCATTTCATAGAAACGACGTCATTAGAAATTGTTAATAAGTTGAAGAAAAATATAATAAACTCTTAATTATTTCTGTTGAAGAAAAATATTATTTTCAAGTTTTAAAGCAATAAGACAATTTTAATTGTCACTTTTTCTTATATGAAGATACATTGTTCAAATCTAAGAATTCACCTTTGTGGATGTAATGAATCTCATGTGAAGCATGCCGAAATAAAAATGCATCTGCTTTCAAAGAATCATACGTAATAATTAATAATGCAATACTGTAAGTCAAAGTAGGCAAAAATATTTTTGCCCGTATATTTTGGAGACATCAAAACCTCCTAACCAAAACAATATTATATTCTCATATGATAAAAAATAAATCAACTATAAATCTGAATTAAATATGTAAAAATGTAATTTTCAGCACATGTCTGCATGAAATGAAACAAACATAAAATATCATATTTTTGGAAAATAAATGCAAGGTAACATTTTCTATGATATTTTGCAATGCATATATTATTAATTCAATTAAAACAGTTTTATTTAAGGCAAATATGGCTTAATATATACAAGATCTGTAATCTGAGCCCAACAGCTAATTTGCAAACTTTTTGTAATAGACATACAACTTTTAACAAGTAGTCTAAGTAAAATATATAATTATATTTTTAGTAAATTGAAGTAAAAAAATGCTGATGAATTACGAATTTTAAATTTTTAAATATACCATCTACTTTGTGAACTATATTAAACAAAATATTCTTGAGAAACTAAGACCTTAAGTAAAAAAGTGACACTCCAAACAACTAAATCAATCATTAATGTTCACCAATTTATGAAATTTCAATATCACTATTCTATAATCACATGTGATTTTAGATCACTTTATCGATCATCTCTAAAAAGCCAATAAGGGTTTCTCAAGAGTAATTCGCCTAGATTATGAAACTGTTGATTGTTCTAATCTTGCAATATTAAGAACTAAATAAATCAGCCATATTTGATAGCAGAACATAGAAATGCTTATTTACTTATTTAGAAGTTGAAATATAAAGAATGTTTTACAGAATATGAATCTATAAGTCCAAAGAACTGTCTATAAATTTAAACTTCATACTTTTTAGACCAAAATTCAACCTTATGGAGCAAAAAATAGAATATTGTTGTTAAGAGCATTTATATACATTCAAAAATGAAGTTAAAAACTGAATTTTTCATTTAATCTGTGAAATGTTTGCTGAATAATTCTTAGATATTTCAAATTATGAAATTTATAATATTCCAATTTCTGTAGTGAACATAGAACTTCAATGTTGAACTACTCTGCTTTCAGATGAATTTTCAATTTTATTTAGACATACTTAGATTGAGTAAAAAGGTATTAATATTAATTGCAGTTATATCATTTCCACTTTAATTTAAAACTGAATTTTACAAGCACTGATAGAAAATCAGAGAGAGATGCAGAATTCAAAAATCATGACTGCTTAAGGCCTACATAACAGTATAAGTGAATTATATGACTATCGAAATTTGAAGCTTAAAAATATTTCAATGAAAAACATTTTTATGAGACCAAAACACATTAAAAGAATTAATTCAACATTTGGTCAGCATTAATACTGGTGAACCGGCTAGTCACCAAAAGCAGCTATAACCACAATAATATACAAACAATATTATTATAGGCATTCATATCATAAATTGCACGATTCAGTAATTAGAAAATTAGAATGCTTTATGAATTAATAACTAAAAAATAAAAAAATTATTAAAACTTTATAAAAATTATAACTCTATTCTCTACATCACATGAAAAGGGCTTCTTATTCTTAAGGAAAAAATTCAATGACTTTAAAACTTTCAAATACCTTTTTATTTTTTAAAAATATCAAGGTCCATAAAATTACTCTTTTAATATAAAAATACAAATAATGAATTTAAATAAAATATTTTCATAATTAATATTCAAATGTACAACAGCTTTCTTGTTCTTCCATTCTAAATGATTAAGGGTAGAATTCTAAAGGCTCTTTCATTTTTACGCTCATTTTAAGTTAAAAACTAAAATTTGAAAATAGGTTTCCAAGATCCAAACCCAAATGCCTTTATTCTTAGCCACCACACAGTAACTGTTAAATGCTAACTTCAAAAAAAAACCTATAAATTATTAGGATTTCACAAACACATTCAAAATTTAAATGAAAATTCTTTTAAAATTTTAATTCATAAAAATCCCTTAATGTTATTTTTGACCATTGCTTGTCAGAATGAAGGGAAAGGAAAGCAAGAGACAGATATAAATTAAGAAATCTTTAATTATATATAGAGAAATTAATTAGAAACAATGCACCATTAAAATGTTTTAAATTATTCCATTAAAAGCTGCTGTTATTAAACAAACCAAATTCTTCCAAACTTAGCAGAATCAAACAAAACTATTCGATTCTATTATGCATTGAAAATTTTTATTCTCTTCTGCTTTTTCATCTAGTTTTATTACAAATTATAACAGAATAAAAACTCTCAAATTTAAGATCTTTTTGATTTCAAATCATTTAGTTTATTTACAATGTCTGTTTTCTTATGCTTTTCAGCTAAACTAATGGACTCAATTCGTAACAAAGTACAACATTTCTAAACAGTCTAGCAAACATTTTTTAGCTTTCAGTGAACATAAGTGAAAATATTTCCTGACATATCATTGAATGAATTAAAGGACAAATTTGATGCAACAAATTTTAATGCCAATAAAAATTAATTTTTTAATTATTGTTCTTGAACTCGAGTTCAAAATCAGTTAATTTTCATATATTAAATCTGATGTTTTTGGGTTTGATATGTCATTCCTTTTACACCCTAAGTCCCATATTTATGATAATTCTTTTGAACTGGCATTCAGTCTTATATGTTTTTCTCTTGTGGCATGATTAGTAAGTGCCTGTTTTCCCATTTAACTTAGGCTTATTATCTTCTTACAAAGCAAGTAGCAAACAAAAATTGATTTTGTGGAATTCCTTGATTGATTTTTTTAAATCTCTTCAACTGGTATTACATACAGATTTTAAGCAGTTCATTGGATTAAAAGTATTCTCTAATCTACTTTCAATAAGTTTGCAGTTTCTCAAATAATAAACAAACTAAAATATGATAGATTAAACATCAGCACAATGCTTCTTCAGAGAAATGTATTCTATTCTTTTGTATAGTCTCTTGCATGCCCTTTAACTCCAATTTGGAAATCTCATGAAAAAAGAAAAAAAAGCTTCCCAAATCAGAACTTAAATGATTATACAAAAGAGAGAGAGAGAGAGAGAAGAAAGGCGAGTTTCACCCTAAAGGATCACAAATGGTATTATTTTGCTTTTGGAAGCTATGATGACGATTGGTAAAAATGAAGTTTAGTGTACCTCTTGCTGCGCCAAATCGGCAATAAAGATGGCAGACAGAAGTGAACAAATACTTCTGTGGAATAGTTATGGCTAATACTTTCTGAAATATAATTATAACTTTTTATTGATAAGTATTCTTGTTGTTTCTTCAGAATGGCTACACCAGTCTGTTGGATGCATGTGATGCCATAGACATCTAGGGAAGGCACCAAGCTGAAGTTTTTAACTTAAAAAGTACATTTTACGGCTTCGCTAGCAGCAGCAGAGGGAACTTATTAGCTTTGCTAGCACATTAAAATAAGGACTGTGTAGATAACCGGAACAGTACATAATCAAAAGAAGAGAAAGAACAAAGGAAGAAAAATTCAAACCATTCTCCACACAAAATTTCAAACAAGCATTCTGTTCTAAAATCATCAACTCATTATATATATATATATATATATATATATATATATATATATATATATATTCCCTTTGCCCTTCATTCATTCTGCAGGTTCAAAATACTGTCTTCCATCTTATTTATCCGACATTCATTCTTACATGATAACTGACATAGCACATTATCAAGGTAACCAACCATTTGAGCAATAAAAGAATTACTAGAACTGTGAAGAATTCCATTGCAGCTGCCTTTTAAGGTAAGATTGCAGATAATTTATCAAAGTAAGATTTTCACAATTTTTCAAAGCATCAATTCCCAATTAAAATTTGCAAAAGAATCAATATTTTTTCTTCTTATTCACATTAAAAATAAAATTGCAGTGTCTTATTAGTTGCAAAAAACTTAATAATAATAAAGAACAAAATTAAAATCCTTAATCAGCATTTTTTATTATTGTTATGTTAACATTTTTTTTACAAAATACTTGTATTCCCCGTTTAAATCCACCATTGTTAAAAGTAGTAAATAAAACAGAATTAGGGTTGCTAGAAGAGCATTCTGTTGGGTTGTCATATTGGCAACAAACTCAAGGAGATGGAGGGGACACGAATCTTCCTTTCAACCCTACAATCTTTCATTCTTGCAATCTTTAGAAATTAAAATTCTTTGGATGGAAAAAAAAAGAAATTTAAATTCCCTGTTTTTATTTAAAAATTGAAAATGCCTTTTTCTTTTTGCATTTACCCAGTGCTTAGACAGTTTTTAAATTCCCAGTGTTTTCATGGTTTTCTCTGTTCCCCCAGTGGTATGGCAACCCAGTTTCAATGATTATGCATGACATAATATTTTATATTCTTACCTGTGGACATATCCCATAGAATGAAGGCTATGTATAGCCAACACTAACTCAGCCAAATAAAACTGACTCATTTCTTCAGGTAAAACATTATCATATTTTTCAAGCAAGGATAGCATATCACCACCAGGATGAAACTCCATGATTAAATACAAGTGCAGATTGTCTTGAAATGCATACTGTAATTTAGTTAACCAAGGACTTGTGGTCTTAGCCATAATATCTCTTTCTTCTTCATAAAATGCCATCTATAATTAAAAGTTTCATAACTCATAAAATAAATGCAATAAGGGCAAAATACAATGTACTTCTAAAAAAATAAGAGAACAAGCAAAAATAATTATATTAAAAGAATTTAAAATGAAAGTAATAATTTTAACATATCAGTTTTTATAAGCTCACAGTCCAATTTTCTGCAAGATTTCAAAAATATCTTAAATATAAGAATTAGAACTAATTTCTAAAAAATTAAAACAGAAAAAAAACTTTATAAATGAGGTTTGATTTTTACATTTAATTAGTGAAATTTCCAATTGATCAATCAATTTCCAAAGATAAAAGGCAAATATCAAATATGAAAAAAATTCTTGTTATTAAAGCTTTATAAAGACTAAATTAAGAGATCCACCAAAACTGAAAATTTTAAATTAAAATTCACATAACAAATGATGAAATGTCCCAAAAAACAAGGAATATATGACATACATTAGCTGCCACCAAAAAATTTGTAATCATTGACAAAAAAAATTTTGATACAATGTGTATAAAGTAACAAGGTTTGTTTTATTTAGTTCATCCTACCTTAAAAAGAAAAAAAAAACATTAATAAAACTGAGTAGCTAAATGCTCCTTAATTGAAAAAAAGCTTAGAAATTTTAAGGCATCTATAATCCAGCAAAATTTTCAATTTAAAAACATACACAAATAAAATTTATTTAAAAAAATTAACATTTTATTTTTTAATGACAAAAAAAACTAAGTTTTTAAAAAAGAAAAAATGCATTAGTTTATTTCAGTAATAATTAAAAGCAAAAAAAATAATACCCATTTCATATGATTCCATTATATGTGCAAGGTATATACACTAAAGTCTGGTAAGTATTATTGTAAATAAGTATTACTGAAGTAAAATAACTATACTGCAAATAAGTATTACTGTACTGTAAATAAGCATTACTGTAAACAGTATATACTCTTAATAAGTATTACTGTAAATATCATAAGAAATTTTTATTAAAGAAAAATCAGTAAAATAAAATTTACAAAATGCTTTTAAATATGCAATACATGAATAAAATTACAATTCAAATATAAAAACGATTAATTTCTTTAATGAAGTATTACTTTACTTTTTAAAAAAATACAAAAGGAAAATTTTACATTTTGCTGTGAAAGTGTCTCTTGCTTTCGTAGAACTTTCATGGCATATACATCTCCAGTGGCTTTTTCTCTGACCACTTGTACTTCACCAAAATGACCTCTTCCAATTATCTTTTTCACTTCAAAATCTCGGAGATTTACACGAATGGATTTTAATTCTGTCATTAAATCTTTAACTGTTTGGGGGAAAAAAGCAAGGAAAATACTAAATAACTATTCATTAATATCAATGATTAAAATTATAAGATTCTAGTTGCTTAGATTTTAGTTTATAACAAAATCCATTATAATATACATTTATGTTCAGTTATAAAATATGTACTTACATTTATCGACAAAAGCTGCAATGTGTTTATCTTTACGTAAATAGTCCACATTACACTCCTCAAACAAAGCAAATAAAATATCAAGTAATCCATCTCTATGGATCAAATACTTTTTGGGGAGGTTATAATTAGATTTCCCAAGAATCAATTGATTCAATCTCATAAAACGAGTAGCGATCGATTCCTGAACTTGATCAGCCATGATAAACACCCTGAATAAAAAATCAATGAACATTAAATAAGAAAAGTTCTATGATACTATGCCTATGAATATTTAAAAGTAACATAATTCCAAGTTTGGCATTCTTAAAAATTATCAAAGTGAAAAAAATTAACAATTTATTTTAGAATAAATTAAATTCTTGGTCATAAAAATTAGAAAGTTCATCATTCTTTACCAAAATTTCAAAAAGATAAATTTAAATGAATAAATAGTCAAAAGAATAATTCCAATATCAAGTTGATTGATTCAAATGATTTAAGAATCATCAATTCATAAATTTAATTTTAATGAATTCAAAAATAAAAAGGCATACAAAGATTTCAGTAATTATTTCTTCTTAATATGTACACTTTAATGGACAAATAAAAAAAGTCTAATAAAATATTTATAAAAATAATATCATGTTTATCTTTAATTTTTATTACAGAGATCTTAAATTTTATAAAATTACCAATTTACTAATATTTGGTATTTCTGATTATATTTTGCAATACAATAATATGCAACAGATCTAACAAAGAGAATTATAGGAATTTATTTTATCTGAATATACTTATAATGTAATATATGCATGTTTTCTCATTAAATGGCACAAGTTAAATTCTAGGTTTTAGCTGAAGATATTTCAAATAGCTAAATTGAATAACTAATTAATCACCAAAACTCTGGAAGAATCGAACTAGAATATCAATTTTTTTAAAGCAAATTCTTTTCATTAAACCAACATTAAAAAGCTAATATATTATGTTAAACAGGTCAGTGATTTTATAAGGAGGGGGATATTCTTTCAGGTTTTAAAAATAATTCATTTAAATGTAAAATGATAAAAGTAGTAGTTATCATGCATGTACATATAATAAATGAGCAACCAAAATGTTTCAAAAGAAATAGAATTTTAACAGTTTATAAGAATTAAAAAATTATTTACGATTAAAGAAAACTGAGCAAAAAAAATGTAAAACAATTATTTATATAAGTAAAAAACGTTGTTAAACATATTAAAATAGATTAGACAACAAAAATCAAAGAAATGTATACATACTATTTAAAATAATTCATATAGAAACATATTCTTAAATAAGAAGGGAATACCAAATAAGGAATATTTCATAAACATCATAACAACACTTTCTTATACATAGGTCTAGTTTTATTAACGGATTTCAAAAGTACAAATAACCCGCCAGTCAGAAAATGAAACAAGATTTGACGTCATACAAATTTTTCATTTCATTTCATTTGTATTCCCACGGTGTCAATGTTGCACTAATTCATTCTATTTTTTTAAAAAAAAATACGTATTTCAGGAATTATAGATGTATTAAATTTATTCTCAAATACATGACAGTATATTCAGGATTTTTCAAAATTTCATTAATAAATTGATACTTTTTCACTTATAAATTTAAAATCAAATATAATAACTAGAATTTAAAAAATTATCCATATCTTAATATTTTTTCAAGATCAAATTAATCACCTATTATAAGATTATGTTTCTTTCAAAATCCGTCAAAATGCTCCTACATATCCAAAAAAAGAAGGAAGAATATCTCTCACGTTTCTCCCGTACTACACATTTCATATTTTCTGAACGAGTTCCAATGCTGTCTTTCTCGCCATCCATTGAAGAAAAATAATCACTTTATACTATTCCTTTTCTTCATTTTTCTTTTTTTAAAAAAATATCTTAATTGAAATAGTTTAGAAAGGGTTAATTTTTTAAATACTGTCCTTTTGTTCTTTTCAAAAAAAATGATAATAAAGTTGCTGTAGGAAAGATTGGCAATATCAAGAAGGATGAAGTACTGAAAATAAAATAACAGCCCATTATTCCAATGGAAGTTTAAGGCGAAATAAAAAAGCAGTGATCATCAAAGATAATTTAATTAATTATACCTCTGATTAATTATAATAGGACTAAAAAGAGATGATGATTTTGCATTCATCAACGGACGTTTACCGATAGAAGTTTTACATGATATTTTTTTATTCCCAACGTTTATTTTCTTGATATATCTTTAAAAAATATTCGGATTTCTTGATTATGAGCCATTGTTAATATTTTTCCAAAACTCTATATCTGTACTCCGATTATATATGCAGGATATTCACTGTAATCAGGACAAAATAGTTGACTTCTAAAATTTTAGTGATAGACATATATGTAACGGCATGTTAATTATGCTGCCACTAGATGACTTTACT